>VZSF01009145.1:0-48561 GCA_013398295.1 Chionis minor
GAGGGGAAACTGTTTTTCTTTAGCTGCTGATTGAACACTCAGAGTCAGTAAAAGGGTCCTGTGGGCTTCTCTCAATAGCTTAGCCCTGAAGTTTGAAGCTTTGCTCCATTTTTTCCTTTGCTATATATAAGAAAAAAATAATAAAGCCACAAGTAAAGCCTAATTCCTTTGCACTTGTCCTATTGAATTAGAGAACAAAAAATAAAGTGGACTGATTTCCTTACACTCTACCTATGTATTCCATGCTTTCACTTGCCTGACCTATTAGCAGAAACTGCCTGGCTTTATCAGTAGCCATAATGGATCCAGCTCCAGCACGAGCATCACACCCCACCATCAGCTGCCTCCCCAGGGTATTGCAAAGCTTCCACGGGAAAGCCTCCTCCACGCTCCTCCGAAAACACAAGTGTGGCCAAATAGGCAGGCTGAGCAATTCTACGTTGAAGCAGCCTCTGTTGCGCATGAGCTCATTGTTCCAGTCACTTTTAAAGTACAGAATGGGACAAATCTGCAAATAAATTTCATCCACATGAAATACATATCGCAAGTCGGTTGCTAGAGGCATTCATTTACCAGAGCAACGCGAAATGCAAAAGGAGCTGCAGCTCAAAAAATGCTCTCTCAGAAATTTAACCTTTATTTTCTATTCATGAATACTGTGATCCAAAGTAAATCTCTGTGTAAACAGTTTTCTTTGTAGGAGGGAAAGTAACAGGTGAAACTGCATATAGATGCAGGGGGAAAAAGAAAAATCAATAGCCCTATGAATAGATTTCTTCAAACATTTTAAATAAATCCGCAGCTTTTCACATTTTTTTGGAGACATACGATGCAGATTCGAAGAATGCCCAGTAAAAACAACAGAGAGTGTATTTTACAGTCTTAGGACAGAAAACAGCTGAAGATACCAGCAGAAAACCAAAATGTGCCATGATGTATGTGCTACGCAACCTCACTGACTTTAGAGCAATTTCATGGGCCATAAATCTGTACGTATTATGATTCTCCATTTGTTGCCAGACTGGGTTTAGACTATTTAAATTCCCTGTCACTATCAGTTATGGTCAAATCATTTCCCATAAAAAGTTAAAAGAATCCATAACAAGACTTAATGCTTTGTTGTTTGAAAAACTATTCCAACATGCAATTAAAAACCCCAAGGTCTCTGATTGAACTGGGTTTTTTAGAAAGAGAAAATGAAAGACTGCTACATACTTAATAAATCAGAGCCATTAATAACCCCCCTTTTCCCTAAAACTCATTTTACTCATTATAGACAAATTGAGCCAAGCCAGTGTAGAGAAAATACTTTAAAACACCTGTCAATGACATATTCCTGCTACCGTCTAGAAAGAAAAGCCTCGTAACAGCTTGCTGAAATCGGTGTCAGTCATTAAAATCGCCTGCAGACACTTCTAGAAGCCCTTCCTTAAGCACAACCACGTTGCTGGTTTAGTCACTGCCTACCGACAGGAGATATTCCCAGCTTTTATCAAGGAGCTTATGTTTGTAAATAGGCATTACAGAAACTCGCGGCTAATTTTCCCATTTTTGTACTTGACTGCTGTATGAATCCCAATCGTTTTTGAAGAGAATTTGCACATTCGCACAATTTTATTGTAACGAGCTAAATTCTGCCATCCTTCATCACGATAAAGAGAATCATATCCCGGAGATTAATCACTGGATTTCAGTAGAACTATTCATTGACTAATGATCAAACTCAACAAACAAGGCGGCAGATGGCGGCCATATGAGATTTCTAGCGCAGTCTTTAATGAGCACAAAACACAGTCCCTACCTCATTTGCACATCCCAGCCACTACATCAATGAGTTGTCTACACACAAGCAGCTGGCTGAGCAGAAAAAGGGTTGCCTAATTACAGGGCCAGATCCTCAGCTAGCATAAATTGGTCTTGCTCCATTTAGATCGGCGGAGAGGGAGAATTTCTATCAGCTAAACGTGGGGTTCATGACTTCTGGAGAGGGTCTACACAACTCTGCACCGGCTTACTCAGGACACCAGCAGCGGGCTGAAGAACAGACCCCGAAAAGCTCAAGAAGCTTGTGGTTCCTTTGACACGTCGGTGACATTCACAGTGTTGTAAGCCTTCCTCATCTGAAATATTTAGCTGCTTAGAAGCAAACAGATATGCATCCTAGCTGGCGTATACACGCAGTCGATCACCAATTTATTTCTTACAGCCCTCCCGGGTGCTGTATGTGCTGAGACAACTGCGTTCCTAGAAATGGGCATAAATATCTGTATTTATTTTCCGATCATGCTGACTGGAGAGCCAGGGAGAGAGAGGCAGAACAAGAATCATATAGAGAAAATAAATGGCTTGACAAATACTCTCAGTGCACTTCCTTCAGTGGAGTACTCCACATTATTCCTCGTCTACTGTGCTATAGTTCAGAGTGGGCCATAATTACGGATTTCCAGCTGGCACGATGATTATTATACATTAGATGTTAGTCCGTAAAGACTGTCAAACCAATGAAATTTTCAGGTTTTGAGTAGCCTTCAGGGTCGGGCTCTGCAAGTCTCGGTTTCACGAGCGGTTTGTGTTATTTATAGTGTAGAACTAAACAAGGCAGAAATTAAGGGACTGCTCCTCGCTGAAGGTAATGATATGAAAATGCTGATGTAGGTCTGTGAGAGCAGACAGAAGCAATAGCCTTGAGAATATATTGGAAGCGTGGAGGTGAACAGAGCGAGCACCGCCTCAAGGCTGCTTTTTGTCACTCTGACAGGATGGAGTCGTAAATAATCCCCTCCTCCCCCCCCAGCCTACACTCAATTATCAGTAATTTACTGGCACCTGGGACATTATACGCACAGGACAATACAGCATGGCACCTCCAGCTCTCGACACCACCGCTTGGATAAGTTGCCTTTTCACCTGATTCGAATCGCAGTGGCTTTAGAGGACTGTAGCGCAGTTTACGCTAGGCATTTTCCTTACTGCTCTCCCAAACAACTTTTCCACCAAAGTCCCCTGGACTAAACAACACTAACTTCAAATTAATTAGTTGAACTTACAGGGAAATGACCCCAAACACGTGCTGTATGAAAGTTCACCTAAAAAGTTAACAGAACTATATGTTCTGCTAACTACAGAACATACATTCTACATTCCTATATGGGTGTAACGTAGGTCAATGAAAAAAAAAGAAAAGAGAAAGAAAAGAGAAAGAAAAGAGAAAGAAAAGAGAAAGAAAAGAGAAAGAAAAGAGAAAGAAAAGAGAAAGAAAAGAGAAAGAAAAGAGCTTTTTATAAAGATCAGACTGTTAAAATATTGGTAAAGGTTTTTTAAGGAAGTGAGAAACAAGTCCTAAGGTCTTTGCTGTTCTGTATATCGCTGGCAACACCTACTTCCCTGCCGCTTAAGCCCTATCCTCGGAAGGAAAGGGGTTTTGTTTCAGGTTTTTATCTGGGAATGCGACCAGTGCGCATCATCTAATGATAATGCAGAGTTGTGGTGGGAATGCGAAGCTCTACGTGACAAGGTTCACTGTTTGGGACAACGTCAGAAGCACTCGGTGCTGCCTGCTGGTAGAGTTTGAATGAGTTTCCCACCCGGATTGCTTCCTTCAGTCTTTGGGAAGGGAGGATGGGAGAAGCAGGGAGGAGCGAAGCATTTCTCAGTGCCCCCATTAGGCCAGTAAGAAGGGACATTGTCAAGGGCTTTCCCTGCCCTCCTGTCTTCTTTCAGTGCCCATGGAATTGCCAATTCTATTAGCAAAAATTGAACTCGCAATCTTCAGTACCAAAAAGCAGCTAAATTACAGGCTGAAATGCTTTACCTGCTCTCTCTGCTACAGTAAGCTGCTGAGGAACGCACGCCAGCTGAGCCAGCGAGCTATTTGAACAGCTAAAAACATACCGATCCACAATGAAATCAATGAGGAGTGAAGATTACATATAGCACTCCATTTGAAATATTTTTTTAAACTTTCTGTGGGTACGGTGTGCTTTCATGCACGATGCGCTACACCAGAAAAATGTTATTTTGACGCCTGCATGATATTGAACGCAACTGTCCTTCCAGTCCCTCCACTGTGAATCACACACATCCCTACACACCTCGGGGGGAAAACCCAACCAACTTGTCCACAGTACACAAACTCAACGTAAATATACATTTGTCCTTGACTCTCGAAACGGTCCGATTTGGTCACGTCTGGTAAGTGACACAGCTTGGCCACCAGCCAGCACCTCGTCCTCCCGCGCAGTGATGGAGCCAGCCTCCTGGGATAACGAGGGCACGTTCCCAGCTGACCTACGGGGCAATAAACATTCCGCTATCTGTGACAACGGTAAAATGCAGCACGGAGGGTACAGTGCTGATAGCGACCCCCCCCTTCCCTTCTTCATCTTGAGCAGAAAATCGCTTCAGGTTGCTCAGGTGGAAGGCGGTAATTACCCTCATAAAAGATGCACAAATAAACCCATCACCAACAAATGAATCTAGTCACACCTTACCACTACGGAGAAGTGTTTTATCAGTATTGTCTTAAACATGATTATTATTTCTAATAGGTTGAACTGAGTTGCCATAAAAATGCTGTCTGCTGACAAATCAAAGGGTAAAATGGTAGCTGCCACAGATCCTGCGTCTCTACCAGCGTCGACCGCTGCACCCCGCTCGCCGCAGCACCAGCTCAACGGGACACGTGTTCTCAGCAGCGGACATATCGTGATATTACTAATGTCATGGCTCCTGTGACCCAAACAGAGAAATAATCATATGAGTAGCTCATAACATCTGTTACCAACAAAGTACAATGGCATCCTGGCTTGTATCAGGAATGGTGTGGCCAGCAGGACTAGGGCAGTGATGGTCCCCCTCTACTGTGCACTGGTCAAGCCCCACCTCAAATCTTGTGTTCAGTTTTGGGGCCCTCACTCCAAGAAAGACATTGAGGTGCTGGAGCGTGTCCAGAGAAGGGCAACAAAGCTGGTGAGGGGTCTGGAGCACAAGTCCCATGAGGAGCGGCTGAGGGAACTGGGGTAGTTCAACCTGGAGAAGAGGAGGTTGAGGGGAGACCTTCTCGCTCTCTACAACTGCCTGAGAGGAGGCTGTAGCCAGGTGGGGGTCAGTCTCTTCTCCCAAGTGACAAGTGATAGGACAAGAGGGAACGGCCTCAAGTTGCACCAGGGGAGGTTTGCATTGGATATTAAGAAAAATGTCTTCACCAAGAGGGTCATCAAGCATCGGAACAGGCTGCCCAGGGCAGTGGTGGAGTTGCCACCCCTGGTGGTATTTACCAGCCAGGCAGATGTGGTGCTGAGGGACATGGGTTAGTGGTGGGTTGGGCAGTGTTGGGTTGATGGTTGGACTCGATGATCTAAAGGCCTTTTCCAAGCTAGGCGATTCTCTGATTCTAACCTCGAATAGTATTCAGATCTACAACCCAGTGTGCAGATCTCACCACCTGAAGAAGCGGTGTCGACGCTTTTCCAATGATGGGGGCTCAGGAAGATGTCAGCACTTACGCAGAGTTGTATGAAAGTCAAAGAAATTTCAGTTAAGCATTTCACCGATAAAATTCTTTCCATTTCTGTTTATCTATTGATTAGAAGGAGACAAACTGAACCAGATAGCAAAGTTTATATCTCCCCAAGGGATCACAATAGCAAGATTATATAGGATACAGGTAGACGCGGTAAAGTTACAATCGGGGAAAACAGACAGCTGGCTTTGTACCTGTGGTAATTTAATAAGACTTTGCCAGATAGAAGGTAGAAATAATCAGTAACAATAATCTTTAATTTTACCCATTGCTTTTAGAAGGAAAGAAAAGCAAGTGGGTCGAGTGATCCCTGTTGAAAAATGATGGGCTCAGTAGCCTGGTAGGAAGAAAAATAGACTGACCTTCAACAAAATAGAGGCCTTTCAGTCCTGTCTAATGTGCAGATTACAAATAGAATTTGGTCTGTCTGCAACAATATTTAACATAGTACAGAGATGTTTTATTATCCGTAGATTAACATTGACTTTCTACTCACCATGCCAAGTAACTTAACTTTATTTAAAAGAACCAAAGCCATATCTACAATTGGAAAAAACAACTCCTTTTAAGGACACTTTAGAAAATAAAACAAACCCCATCACTATAGTTAGAGCCTTAAATGCTTATGCAAGAACACAGGTGAGTTGTTCTCAAGCAGAAGCCACCTTGGATGTTGGCCTTGTAGCACACCATAAAGACCAGGAGGACTGACTGGCTCTGGAAAACTCGGGCAGAAAACTCACTACTGGAATGGTTCCAGAAAATGTGCTGACAGCTAATTGGGATTCATTTCATCATCTTCTTTGTCACCTGTATTTTGACTGTATCTAAACTAGTTTCCTAGTCTCTTACTATGGTCAATGGCACCTCAGAGAGCAGGGCATCCCACCCACGTCAGCAAGATAAAAACAGAGTCAGCCTCTGCGAATGAGAGACAAAAGCTGAAGACAAAAAAAAAAATAAAAGAAATAAAATCAAGATAAACACTTAGGTGATTGAATTGGGGTGAGGTGAAGTTTAGACCCAGGTGTCAAATGAAAACAATGTAATAATGAATATTATTCTCGGTTCATGGCAAACATGACAGATTGAGAGGTTCGAAGGGAGTTTTAGCTACTTACGAGCCGTGGTTACTTTGCAGGCATGTGTGAACAGCAACAGTATGTTCTCACCCGGCAACTGGGAGTTACTACATTAAAAGCTGTACATACTATAAATACACAGTACAAAGTATTTCGAGAGGTAGTACGCACCCTTGGTACTAATAGGCGTTTTTCCCCATTTCCAGCGCATTGCTAATACATTTTATCTTTCGCTTTCGGCCATAACTGGGTATTTTCCTTGCTGAATTTATATCCTAAAAGGGCACAGAAAGATATCTGCTTTGAAAATTTCAAAGCAGACAAAGACACAGAAGCAATTTATCCCTTTTTATTCCTCATCCCACCAGTGAACAACTGCTGCGTAAGTCATCTCTTGAGCTCAAGCAACATCTGTATTCTGTGAATTTCTACGTTTACAAATGAAATGTTTGCAAATTAGGTCTCAACATTTTTCATAATAACGGTATAAAAAATTAGCAGAAGAGTACTTTTTGTAATTTTGTTTCTTTGAAGACCTGGAGCAATTTCAAGGTGCACTTTCTCCCCTGCTATAAAGCCAAGAGAACAAAGCCCTAGGAAGTCAATATTGCGGCAATCCTATTGCTGTAAACACCAACCTTAGAATAGCCTGACTACAGACAGACCCTGGCTTGAAACAGGATTTGTTGGGCTGAACTGGTGCCTTCATTTGCAGGAGATATAGTATGGAATTTCTTCAACTGTGCTGCAACTTTTAAAGCGATATTCAGTGACGTGTGGCCAGACCTAAATCTTCTTCCTGCACTGGGTTGCCAACCAGCCAGCGAGTTCCTAAGCTTTGAGAAAATTAGACTTTGATAGATTTTTATCTTAAAAAAAAATGGAGCAAATAGTACATTTCAACAATGTATCTTTTCCTGCGTTTTCTCATAACATCTACAGTTCCTGTCCCAACACGTAACAACCGTTATCATCCGCTTTAGTACCAGGATCTGGGTGATGTCAACTTTTCTCTCCTTTCCAACATGAAGTTTATGATGACAGTGAAATCAAACTTCTAAATAAGAAAAAACCCAAACTTAGTATAAGCAAAGCAGAAAAATTCTCTAGTAATTTCAGAGTCAAAGCAATGAAGGAATATAGGAGAAACAAATATAAGCAAAAACTATTTGGTGACAGGAATTACTAAGTCACATACCTCCCATTATGGACATTTTTTCCCATAAAGACACAGAAGAAAGAGGCACTGACAGTATCCCCCATTTTATGGGCCGAGGAGACAGACAAAAATTAAATTCCATGTTGCAGGTCATAAAGAAAGACAGTAAAAGAATTGTCTATCAGAGGCAGGATATGAACCAATGATATGATAGAAGATGTGAATTTTATCCAAATCCCCACACTTCTGTCTGCACAATTCAATGCTTTGAAGGAACCTCCTCTGTTTTTCAGGTAATCCTATGCATATTCAGTAGTTCTGACATCTCCAGAATATGGCAGACTTACCGATCTTACGCAGAAGTATCTATTTCACATGCAATAAAACTAACGTACTGGGACATGTGAGATTCAGCATGCGTTACATACATTACTCCACACACTGCCTGGGATTGCAGGATACAATCACCTTGGCTTACAAGTTGAAATACTAACCAATAGTATAGGAATTAATACTCTGCTACCTAAGCAGTGGTATTGATGGAATCATAGAATCACTTGGGTTGGAAGAGACCTTCAAGGTCATCGGTCCAACCATAAACCTACACTGCCAAAACCACCCCTAACCCATGTCCCTCAGCACCACGTCTGCCCGGCTTTTAAATACCTCCAGGGACGGCGATTCCACCACCTCCCTGGGCAGCCTGTTCCAATGCTTGAGAACCCTTTCTGTAAAGAAGTTTTTCCTAATATCCAACCTAAACCTCCCCTGGCACAACTTGAGTGCAAGTACAATGATAGGTACACGTGGCCTCTATTCCCTTTCAGGGGTCTGTAGTCACCCCTCCAACCCAATGCCTTATTTTATTCTCAATCACTGCTCTAGAGGTCCCACCATGGAATAGACTAAGGACTGAGGGAAAATTCAGGTCACCAATATGCCCCCTCCTAGATCAATGCTCATCTGTGCTCAAACACACTCACAGTGTATGCAATGATTATTTATTTTTTTTCCATGTATAACTGAGTTTTCCCTACACTAGCCCAACATCATGCTAAAACTCAATATAATAGGGTCTGAACATTGCTACACACCAATACGTGCTTTTCCTAGGCTGATATTCATTAATTTACAGTTTGGCTTCTGCAGATTAAAGTAGCTTTTCAAAAGATGCAGTTTGGGGGAAATATTGGTAGTACATCTCATTTTAAATGCAGTATAATTCAGGCAGCGATAATTTATATTGACAGTCATTTCAGATAAGATGGATTTGCCATTAAAGCTGGAATGCGTTTCGCCTATTGGTGTTCCAACTATGCATATTTCATGGCAGGCATCTATTTCAAAGGTGTTGCATACATTTGTTTTATGTAAGTGAGATTCAGAGAGGCTTCATCTTCAAGTTTTATTTACAAGACAGAAAAACTGAAAAAATTAGGAACTCCTTTGCTGGATCATCCCTGCTGGAAACTTGACCTCAGCTTCGGGACACTAATTTAAAACTCTGACTGTTCTTAAAATTTGGACTCCCCCTGGTTTATTCTTTTAAGAGCACCACCGTTGCACCTGCTTTTTTTCTTATAATAACTATTTAAAATAGGCTTGTGGTTTTGCAGTGCTGCTTTTTAAAAGCCGAAATGGAAGACGGGTATAATACACAGAAGACCTAATAGACCTAATGTTCTGAGGCAGAGCTTTTGTATTTAAAAAAGTCCTAATGTAGCATTAAGAGAACTCTCTTTTCCAGGAAATGCATGTTCTTATTATTACTATTTATTAAGGCTTCCCACTTCTCTGAAGTAACCTTCCTCTGAGAGCACTTCTTATTAGCCAAGAGTTAATTCACATTAACCTCAGCATCAGCATTCTGGATAATGGAGAAAGGTATAAGGGCATAAGCCTGATCTCTGTTACAAGGCTGAGATCAAGGCAGCAAGAATGAAATGTTTAAAAGAATTTGCCGTTATATAGCGAAGTTTCTGCCTGTGAGGTGCCACCCCACATACTTTGAACCCGTGGGTTTGATTTAGAATGCGGTGTTTCCTACAGCCGCGGTGAGTCTGTGGTAGGCTTACATCAGTCCTTGTGTCCAGTCGCCAGGATAAGCCAGATATACAGTGTTTTTGGAACCAAATCTAGTAACTTTCTAAAGCATCACCAGAAAAGTTAAGCAACAGCATGGTCTAGCAAGCAAGCGCCGTGTCAGGAGCCACAAGACTGATTCCGTGACCAGCTCAGCTGCTGGATTTGTGCATTACTGTTACTGAGCCAGCGCTTTCTGCTACCACCCTTCGCTCTGCAGCACCGCGAACTCTCCGCATACGGATGTTCTGCCAGCATCTCCTCATATATATGATGCATTTTATTATAGAGCTAGTAAAAGGAATTGGATGTGTCAGAGCTGGCCCCTTCTCAAGAAGTCAGTTTGGTCAGTAAGTTAGGAAGAGTTTAGTGTGCATTCAGGCTAAAAATTAACAGCGCTGCGTACTGGCACAGTTCTTTGTGAATCTGGCATTTTCACCTGGAGCATACATGCCAAAGTCCAAGATTAAAGTCTCCTTAGCTCATGTGGTGGTTCGCAACATGACCAAATGTTTGAGAGCATTACAAACCTGCTTAATTGTTATTACATTTTAACACCCCAACATTTGAATACACGCTGCCAGTGCAGAAACTAAAGCATGATCTTTACCAACGTAGCTCCCCTTTCCAAATCTTGATCTGGCAGTGACAAATGTATTAACCAGTTGATGATGCATCTCTCTAAGCGATGGGTGCTTCAACTAAATGTCCCAATTTGGTTTTTAAGTGTCTCACACTACACAGGGCATGGCATGTTACAGGGACTGCCAGAAAGCTGCACTGAAAGGCAGCAAAAACCACTGAGGTCAGATCCTTGTATGGTTTCTGATACAGCCTCTCTCATTTAGCTGGCTGGAAATAATGGAGTAAGAAAAGCAGGATTTCTACCATATGTTGCATAGTCCTCAAAGCAGGGATTATATGTCATGGCTTATGTGTATATCTAGGGTTTTATATGAGCAATGAAATCAAACTCCATTTTCCCAACAATGTTATGGCTTCAACTTCTTTCTTTGCAAGGCAGTGGAAAACAATACGCAATTGTTTTGACGTTTTGTATGTGGGTAAAACTGCAAGAGAAGCCCATACCTTGCAAGGAAGGATAGGCTTTCCTACACCTTGTCGGTTCCACCTCTGCTCCCGCTTAAAAGCGCTGGCGTCCAGTGCCACAGGGCTGGAAGCTCAGCATCCCCATGACAATCAGTAAAGGGTTTGATTTTCTGCCCACTGTCAGTCAGCAAGAAGATAACAGTGGATCCTGTGTTTGAGCTAATTACCTGGGGGAAAGCAGAAACTGCGATGAAATATAAAGTCTTGCTGTATACATCTTCATTACAATAGTCTCATACATATGTGCTCTGAACTTAGAAAACACTGAAATCTGAAATGCAAATTGCAAAGCAGGTGGCATTGATATTTGGTTTTAACCCCCTTTTCAATTCACTGAACAGATTTCTGATCCTGCACTATGAAGGCTCCTGGGAAGACAGCAGGCTCGCGCCTTTGGAGTCATCAGCAGGGGTGACGCAGGGCACGGCCACAAATGCAGCCACGTGCCGTTTGCAATTTGGGAGATACGTCTAACAGAAGCTGCTTGGTGGTCAGGTAGATCTTCTTTATTTCTCTTGGATAATCAGCACCTTGAGTAATAAATCACCAGCCCCTGGAAAGTGAAATTCAAGGAGACTGAGACGACAGCAGCTGTACTTTAGAATTCATCGGTAAGATCAGATTTACAAGTCTGGAGAAATTTCATTTTAAATTCACTGTGATTCTTTCTTTTCTGCTTGGACACTATCTTCCTCAAAGATGACAAACTCTTACTATCGTCGGCTGTAAACTTAACATCAGAGAGTCCTGTCTGATGGACTTACTGCAATCCAGCGTCAAGAAATGGTCTTGCAATGCATCAGAAAGGGTCATTTCTAATTGTACTACTAGAGTCACTATCCTATTTTTATAAAATAAAACTGTCAGGCACTTGGTACTTCCAAGGCATCGTAGTGAGTCTCCTCCACGTCAGCCCATGACTGAGCCACTGTTGGTGTAAGGTGCTCAGTGTTCATTTCACAAGGCAGACACATGCACGGCACTGCCCCTTGCAGAAATAACTCCGGAATTTTATCCTGGAAGCAAATGCATAACACTTTCCAAATTCTTTTCAGAGAACTTTCTCGCTATTTCTCTGAATTTTTAAAAGACAACTTTAAAAGTCGCATTTCTTCATAACGCAACACAAACCTATGGAGATATCCTGGGTTTTGCAGCCAATGCATACACTGGACTGGAGAAACCTTATAGCATAAACTAATGTTGGATCTTAACACTTAAAGCCGTAATTATCATACTAACCTATTGTAGCAACAACTGGTCAAAACTATTGGAGGGGTTTTTTTTGCATACTTGTAAAAAAATTTCATTGAAGTGAGGCAGTGTCAAGCTGCCCTTTAGAAGGTCTTATTGAATTACTTAAACCTATTTGGGAAGCAATATTCTTCATACTTACCACATCACACAGTCTGCTTCTGCCCTTAAAAACATCTCAAGCAGAGCAAAAACTAAACTCTGATTATAAGCAAATTTCCTTTTAACATTAATATTGGTATTTTCTTATGCATTCTAAGCTCTCTGCTGATTATTGAAGGATACTGGGAGGGCACAGGTTGCTCAGAAAGGAAGGGAAGGGGAAAAAAAAGAGATTACCTTGTACATTAAGGAATTATGTACTTTCTCAAAAATATGCTGGTAAAGTTAAGGGGAAAAACAGAGCATGGGAGCTAGGTTTAATACTTTATAAGCAACTGGCAGAATCAAGAGCACTGAACAGTACAATCGTACAAAAATGAAAGGACAAAAATTGTTTAAAAGTTTAAAAAAATCTAAATTTAAACAATCCAAGGCATATTACAACAAGAAGCAACTTGTCAGAGTTAAAGACTATAAGAAATGATTCTGTAAACGCATTAGGAATAAGGAAAACCAGGGGAAATATTGGTTCATTAGAGAGAGTGTAATATTTTGGCAATGCCAAGAAGGCCAAAGTGTTCGATGCATTATTTAATTACTCTTGTTAAAGATGTCAAGCAGGTGGTTAACACCAATGACAGAAGGGTACGAGCTCTCCCTGAAATGGGTCAGATCATAATCGGACAAGATGGGTGTTTTCAAAATCTGACCAGTGAACCTCAAAATCTTAACGAGTCTATTTGAGGAATCGTAGAAGAAAGCACGCTAGTAAGAAACTTTAAAAGGCAATTGTTTTCCCTGGCTGCTAGAAGAGGAAAAAAGGGATGAGAAGAGAAAAATGACATAGCATTATTCCCATCCCAGGAAAAAGAAGAAAATCAGGAATAATATAATCATATTACTGGTAAGCAGCAAAGGGTAACGAGAGGTGAGCGGTGGCCATCACTCACTCATCAAGAACAAAACACATCTCATTTCCCTTCACAGCAACACAGCACAAAGATGCAGTTAATTTCATGTATCTTGATTTCAGGCAGACATTCTCCTAATTAGTTGTCAAGATGAAACTATTATAGGAGAGAGGCAAAGCAGGTGGATAGTTGTCGTGATTTACTACCCAAGTGGGAGGTTGTGCTACGTCACCCTGTCTCAGCAGGCGGGCAGAGGTCTGGCTCCGCGCGGTGACTTCACTTACCATCTGGATGATGGAAGGGATCTGGTGACACGGATCTGGGAGGTACTACCTGCCAGTGGAGAGAGAAATCATGGTAATTTTAGCTGGTATTCTCTTAGGAAACCTGACAGCTGGTGATATATTTACACATCTGCAAGACTTGTGAAGTATTAGAACCGGTAAGGCTTCCGCTGCAACACCAGCCCAGTGCTGAAGGGAGTTCCAGAGGAGATATGGATCAAGGAGAGCAAGGAGGCATAGGTATGTGATTATTTTAGCATAGAGGGGACTGGGGAAAGATATGATCTCTAATTACCTGCAGGCTGTTCCACTGTGAGTAGGGAATCACCTGTTGTCCGTGACCATGGGAGGAGAGGCAGGCAATGGGGCACCTCAAATTGCAGGAAGGAAAATCTAATTAGACACTAGAAAAAGCTTTTTAAAAGCTTTTTTTTTTTGAGAACATAGGTCTGGAATAAATTATTTGAGGAATTAATGGATACTCCATTACCAGAAGTTTTTAATATGTAAGAACAACTTTTAATGGCACAGGGCTGCCTCCCGGGATACCGCTTCTCCTCTGTGGCCGGCGTCTGGCAGGCAGAGGCTTATGATCAGCTCATCCGAGGTAATTTAAACAAGGAGCATGGGAGAGAATTTCATATATTTCATATCTAGTGATAAAGAAATGGAGGAAAAATAAAAGTTAAAAAGAGAAAACTTAAGAGGAGTAACACAAAGAAATGTAAGCTCTGTTGCTGACTGTGTCGCAATTGTCAGATAAAAGGCCCAGGACACGTGGTTGTACCCCAATAGGAGAGAAAAGTCAGAAAGGTGGGAAAATTTAGGACTGACCAGTTATGGTTACAACTCCAGACAATTTCTAGAAACTAAAGAATAAAGTTTCGTTATTAGTCTTGCAAGATTTGATTGCCAAAGCAGAAAAATTCAAGATTTACTTGACCTAACAAGCATTTCAAATCAAAGTTAGCTGCTAACTTTGACCGGTCACCTCTGTGAAGGCTTACCTATTCCAGCTTACCCATGGCCAGAGTGGGAGCAGTTCAGGATGTGATCACTTGGAATGGTGAAAGTAGTATTGAATTTAGCACTAAATTCTACGCCTCACTTGCTAGCTTTTGCAAAGACCAGTTTTCTGGATGAGAGGTTGTAAGAGGTTCCCCCCCCTTTAATAAAAATACCTATTAGGAATTGTTTAATACACTTATTGGTAATTGCAAACAGTTTGCAGTGTGTATCTGTGTAGTTAAATCTTGTCTTTGAAACCAGGCAGAGAGTATCCTAACTGAATAACTCCGGGTTTTTTTGCAATATATGCCTGTGGAAGCGGAACACGTTGCCCAGCTCTGGCTGACCATCCGCACAGGGTGGCACTGCTCCAATATGATAAGAAATTAACTTTTATATAACATGATTCCGTATCTGTCAGTGGCAAACTCAATAGCCATACTTGCTGGAAGACAGACACTGCTCAGTTCAAGAAAACCAGCATCTAGAATTGAATGAGAAGACGACTAAATAGCGGAGGTGAAGAGAAAACACAGGGCAGGAGATATCAAAGGGCCATAGCACCAGTGTAAGTGAAAACATACATTTACAGCCCAGAAAATGCAGGT
The DNA here is from genome assembly GCA_013398295.1 of Chionis minor. Taxonomy (NCBI): domain Eukaryota; kingdom Metazoa; phylum Chordata; class Aves; order Charadriiformes; family Chionidae; genus Chionis; species Chionis minor. The sequence continues at coordinate 15,122 of VZSF01009145.1, forward strand.
TTCCCAGATACCTGCCCTAGATGTACGTATAATCTTCCCATCCAAGCGTGGCTCCAGATACTAAAGAGCAAAACTAGCTTTAGTAATAAAAAACACAAGCTACAGGGCAAGAAATTCGGTTTAAATCTAGACACTAGCTACCCTAAATATCTGAGGGAAAGAAATCTGTACTCTAAATCACATCCATTTATAGGTGCGAGACAGATACGCTCTGTGGAAGAGGCTGATTCATCTAAATAGACTACCAGATTGTATTTTAAGATTTTCTGAGATGATTCTGTTCTCCTTAACATGGGTGGTTTTTTTATTGAGAGCTTTCTTGAGGACATGTTTAATTTCAGAAAAGCGAACTAAAAATGCAACTTTTCATCTCAAATCCACGCTGCTCGTTGAAGCCAGAATTAGCTGTAGTACTTAAGCATCTATTCCCAAATCACCATGAGGCAACAGCTTATCTTGTTCCTCTGAGCCTCTCCAGCAGTTACGTGACATGCTGTATGCAAAAGTAAGAGAGGGACTGGTGAGTGGCCTGCAGCAAGCAAAAAGATATCTAACAACCAATAACCACCATTTCTCCCCCCGATTTCAAATAGGGAATTTTTCAAATTTTAAATTCAGGCTTCATTTCACAAGGTAATACTCTTGCCAGAAAGCCCAGACTCTTTGAGCAGCGGGTGTTTCCATTTGTCCAGGGCAAGATTTTTTCTATGAGTGTTGTATGCAGAGCTATTTTAGAATCCCAAAGGAAAAAGCACCCTTTCTCCCGTTCACAGGTATCAACTAATGCATTACGCCTGCTTTAAGCATGACAAATATGCAGTGAGAGGGCCAAGGAAGCATAAAGTCTAAAGAGACTGAGATGAGGATCCCTCACCCAGCCCAGTGCTGAGCCGGGTCTCCAAGCCAGGGGCTGCTCAGTGCTGCCGCATTGGTATTGCCTTCTCGGCAGCATTTTGTATCCCAAACTACTGTCTGTGCTTGGGGATTTAACTTTACGGTGTTCCATCAGAACAAACTGAGCATGCAAATTCAAGCATACACCTAACTTTCGAATACTGCTACCAAAAAGTCCTTATAGATGGTTTTTGTCCCCAAAATGAAAGCATCCAGTGATGCTGCTCTCTTGGTAATCCTTTCCTTTTGATTCTGATTTTGTGCCTCCCAGAGTCTTCGATTTCAACAGCTAAACTGAAAACATGAAACCTTGAAAACAACATTACTCTTGCTAAGTAACACCGTATTAATAACAAAATTAATGTTATATTTAATACTCCAAATCCCTTTGAAGTCTTAAACAGAAAACATACAGGAATTGGTGCGTCGCCCAGGGAACTTCTGCTGCTGCTACGACAAATGCATACGTATGTTTTATAGCTTGAGGGCAGTAAAGGAAGAATTCTTAGCCAATTATAAATGGAAGAGGACTCGTACTGGCGAAATACAAGTCACAGCTGAAGACCAGGTAGGACACCAATGCTAAAGCTTCAGCTTTTTCAGTAATTTTCCAGCCATTGCCCGGGGTTGGGCTGACCCACCATAGCGGATAATCATTCCCTTCAGTCACCCGTTTACCCCGACACCGAGTCCAAGTCCTGTATCTCCTCTTCACCGGCCCAAACGCTGACTCGGTCCATGTCTGTGTTCCCATAAGGACTCGCAGGAGGTTGCTGGTACCTCTTCTGGCTCTCAGCCCGCACCACTCTCTCTCGGTTAGGCATGATGCATCTGTACTGAGCTAGAGACAAACAATTTTCTGCTTACATGCTGGCAAGTGACATTTTGATTCAGCTTCCCGAGACAGGGGGAAAAAAACCTCTCAAATACCGGTCTCGCCTTCGGAGCCTGATCCAAACACAAACAACACTTGAAGATGATAGATTTCAAGCGCACCAAAAGCTATTTAGGAAAGACAATTCAGCCTACAATTTACCAGCGTAAGCTCCAATGATTCTTAAAAGCTGTTTTAGCACTGAGTGATGGCTGACAGAAAAAAAAATAAATTGTGAAGAGATAATTGCTAACCGTACGGGCTCCTAAGAAGAGACTGCATTAGCGTCCCTGTTAATGAAACAGCAAAGTAACTTGTAAACAGACTTTAAAATTATCTTAACTTCTCTTAAAGCTTTAGGAGACGTATTTAGGAAACATTTGTTTCTTTACCCTGAAAACACTCTGTCCAGAGAGAGAGGATTCTGAATTGCGCTTTCAGACAGGTGGGCACAGATAGATGGCTTTGACTGCAAACTACATCACTGGCTGCTTTTCTTTGGGTTTTGTTTTCTTTTCTTTTCTTTTTGCAATCAGATCGTAGCGCTGCTGCCACGCCATAACCATTCATTGGCGCCCAACAAAGTGATAAAGAAAGTCACGATAGCCAGTATCAGAACACAATATCCTCTGGGGTTTGCATCGCAAGCGGTAAATAAAAGATGCTGTTTGGGCTGAGCTCTGGAAAACGTTATCAGAGGCGTTCCCCTCTATAGCAACCGTGGCTCTTCATTGAGATGCAGGTAGCGCTGCGATAGCAAAGACTGCAGTGCATCATTAAAGTACTGTGAAGACAAACAACACTCATGCTGCATACCAAGTGGTATTACATTTAACTGAATCATTTTAGTATGAATGCATCCAGGTCTGCCCCCGTGAGCCACTCGTGTAAAACGTGCCGGCAGAAACGGATCCGCGCTAATTACATTTCATACATATTTCAGAATTAACCTCAAGGGTAGAGAAAGGTGGCAATAAAGAGGAATTTTATAACCAAAAGTTCATTCACAATTGGCAGCTGCGTGAAGACTAGCTTTCCTCAGAGATAACCCCTAGAACATCTCAGATCAGGAGGTTTATTTCCATTATGGTTGTTTCGCTGTGGCCCAGGCCACACGAAGATTTTGTATCTCTTTGAAACACCGCACCTTTATCAGAAAGTGGACCGCTTTCAAATACGAAAGGCTGGAGCACTTCAGCTAGCATGCCAGCTCCACTAGAATTTAGGAGAAGCAGGCTACTCAGATTTCTCTCCGGGGATTGTCACAAAACATCACAATTAGGCTACATCAATATGAGATAATTTCCTATCCAAAGTAAAGGGTCGTTTCTTTTCATGCCTCTGAACTTTCGGAAATCTTTTCCAAGGACACGCTTTCAAGCTTTTTATCAGAGAAATGTAGAAAGGTCAGTTTGCCTTTTTCCTTCACCTGCTTCAAAACCAAATTGCTCAGACACAACTAACAGCTTTCTCACTGCCTCTGACCCTTCTACTAGTTTCCTGCTCCGTTTGCAGTATCATCAGTTCGCTGTTAAATGAGATAAAGGGGCACCTCCGAGCTTCATTAAAATAGGGAGAAGAATGGGATTTCAGATCCCTGGGAACAAGCCAGCAATCTTACAGATGTGCAGCTGATGCTGAATGCCCCAGATCCTCAACACCTGTGAACATAATAGAGAAATCACCAATTATCTCCAGTTTTCACTTCAGAATGGGATTCGGCAATGAATAGCTCGCACCGCAGAAGGTCTGCCTTGCTTATTATTTTCCTCATTTGCCACTAAACACATTTTGGGTTGCTTTATAAAGAGTTGTCAACCACCATTTTGCATTATTATTTGTTTTGTATCAATAGCCAGGGCCCTGTTGTACTATTCATTTGCTGTGTATTCATTGCGTGAATACACAATATATTCCAGTGATGCCCTGTTCCTACTCTGGCACCTTATGTTTTGTGGCTTTCGTGCTCCCTTACAAAAGGTTTTACCTTTGTTATATGTAACAGAGAGGTCTGCGACCTGTCGTACAGGTGGTGGTGAGACCTAACCAGAACACTTAGCCCAGAGGTGCCTGCAGGTGCAGAGGAAGCCGCTCTATCATCCCCACTAGCCCTTCTAGTCATCTATTCTTAAGACACAGTCTTTGTCTAGACAGTCTTACGTACTGCATGGCCAAAGGATTCAGGGGGAAAAAGCAAACAGGTGATTTATCCGAGATCACACAGTAGATACAGAGCAGACTTTGCCATCAGCCTTGTTTCCGACCTCAACACGATGGCTCAGCTAATGAATCACGCTCGTTTTCTTTCCCACAGCTTGTGCCGTTCTTATATGATGCCTTTGCATTGAAACAGTATTTGTTTTATCATCAGGCACATGAGAGGAAGCAAAGCCATTATGTTTCAAATCTCTAGCACACAGAAAGAAATTAGAATTATCAGAGAAAAGTTGAAACATCAGCACTGGCAGACCTACATTTTGCAAGGGTCTCCGAAGACCTGGAAATGTTATACACGAGCTCTGCAGCCAATAAGGCCGGTTAGGAAGTAATATAGTAAAAAATCTCCTGTGGAATCATACAGGGGCTGATGCAAGAGACTGGCAGCTTAGAAATATCACGGTCTGTTGTGCACATAAATGAACAGGCAATTTCTAAACCAATATTTACTTGGTATGTTGTAAAGAGCTTTTAATAAGTCAATGGCAGTAACTGTTACAGATCAGAGGAAATTGCGCGTTCTGCAGGGACAACGGGGGGTCCATTCTTTGTGGCATTCCTGAAAACCTACAGCTGCAAGACACCAATAACTTAATGCAGACAAGTAATGGACACGCAGGCTCCTTCAAACAGGGTTTGCCATGCATTTGCCCTGGATCCCTTTCTACATGAGGCAGAGATTTTCCTTAATGAACTATCCCATTTCTCAGAAAATGAGTAGATGACATCCTCAATATATTATCTTAAAATCTAAACATATACTATAGTGGCAATTATATGCAAAATTGGTTTGGTTTTTTTAATTCCATCTTCAATTACCTGGAATGTCAAACTTATTTTCCAAACTGAATCTTGGCTTTTTGCAAGCTGATTTGTCTTTTTAAAAATCACAGCCACCATTTAACCGATGCGATAATGCACTCTGATGGGGTAATACACATACAGGTAAAAGAAATATTGGTAGAACACACAACCGTAGCCACCATAAAAAAAGTCATGGTAAGTTAGAGTGAATTAATTTTAAAATTTTTAACCTAACAATTAAGATGAGTTGACAGTAGAAAACAGGAATGTAAACTCCTTGGGCAATACTGAAACACATAGCTATAAATGAGTTTCAGTCTCTCCACATCAGCACTAATATATTGGTAACACTGGCTGCACATGAAATAAAGACATTTAACGAAGAACTGTATGCAACTATGAAAAAGAATTTCAAGAAATTGATCCATAGGCACATAATTAAGAAAGATATTAAACTTCACCTGCAGGCTGATACCAAGACCACTAAAGAAGCTCCCTACATTACAGTGAACTACATTTACCTTGAAGAAGTCATCGAATCATAGAATCACTTGGGTTGGAAGAGACCTTCAAGATCATCGAATCCAACCATAAACCTACACTGCCAAAACCACCCCTAACCCATGTCCCTCAGCACCACGTCTGCCCGTCTTTTAAATACCTCCAGGGATGGCGATTCCACCACCTCCCTGGGCAGCCTAAGTCCCAGAGATGCTGGATCCTGCAAGCTCCCAAGTGCTCATGCTTCAACTGAAGACTGCTCACATGCTTAAGTGTGTTTCTGGAGACCTGCCAGGGTTCTTAGCACATATTAGATATGACTCTCTAGACAGCAAGGACATGTACTTGGCAACGGGCTGGATAACGTACGTTTAATCCTGCAAGCTATTCAGTGGCATCAATCCTGATGGGCTCAAAGTTGTAGGAGACCCGTTGTTTTGGAATGGGCCAAGAGAGGACTCCACTGTGGTGAAAGCCCCTGCACTGCTCTGTAGTATATACAGCTTATATAGTCGGGATGCCCATAGAAAGGGTGAATGCTGGCAACTGACTTGGGACCCACTACTTCTAAACCATTGCTGATTCTTTCAAAACACCCTTCTGAAGTGCTTGCTCATAAATAACCTCAGTTTTGTCCATGCTATTAGGCTGTTTACTCTTCACTCAGCAAAGCAAAACCGCTGTCTAATGTTTACAATGTACAATAATTATTTCTTCCACAAATACAGGGTTATTCTACAGCACGCTGATCAAAATGTCTAACTACCTGAGAAATCCCCATGTTATTTTTTTCTAGTTAAAACCCAAATGCATTTTTAATTTTTGCTCTGCAGTCTGTGCAGAAAGACAAATGAGGAAGCTTAAAAGCCTGACTGTCGCTCGAGGACTTGAATGTGCAAGGCTGTAAGTGGCATTTATGAGAAGTTGTGTTTCACAAGCTTGGTAATTTGCAGTTTGTTACAAAGACATAAACTCGTTTCTGACTAAATTGTATTGTAAGTCATGCTCCTCAGAGAATGTCTGACTAAAGGTGATGTTAAAGTAATTTCCATAACATCAAACTATGCGACAAATTAAAAACTTCATAGAGGAGAAAACCAGGGAAAAGGAGCAGGCTGAAATGGAATGAATTTCTTTACGGTAGTGCTCAAAAAGGGGAAAACTCAGATATTGCTCTGAAAACTGCAATGCTAAATCTGTTTTAAAAAACACAGCTTTTGATTTTCAGCTGTTTGACGACATCTTACTCCGTTCTTAGAAATTTTTTTTCAGCAGCATCTGGATCCTCATCAAAACGTTCTCCGAGGAGGAGATTGCTGGCAGGTACATCCCAGCATAGCATGGTTTAGGAGTTCCAGCGCGTGGGGATCTGGCCCCCAAAGTTACCTTACAATAGAGATGCAAAACAATTCTCACAACCTAAGTAAAGGACTGAATCTGCATGCACTCCAGCCATCGTAACCGCTCGCTGCAATAATGTGATATTCTGATGAGAAAGATCATTCAAGGAAAAAAAAAATAAAAAATTGCAGCCTTCCTCTTAGGAGGAACTAGCCGATCATTGGAACAAGGGAACTAAAGCGGTGAAGAAAATAACTTGTACCTGCCAAAGAAAGACCTAACTTGAGGAGAAAAAAAAAAGAAAAAGGTTCTGTCAACCTTGAAATTTCAAATCAGGACATTTATCAAGGTAGTTGCACCAACTGCAGCACGGAGATGCTGTTTATTAACAATCCCTATCTGGCAGGTCTTTACATTTTAGTATCACCACTGTGGCTATTTTCCTTAATGAGCCAGAAGGGGATTTTCTTATGAGAGTCTGAAAGACCTCTGGAAGTGTGTACAACCTAGGTGTGTGACAAATAAGGGGGGACAAAGTATGAGAGTCATTAAAGGCAGACAATGTAAGTAGAAAAAACTATTTAGTGTAGCACAATGATTATAAGTGTGAGGAATGGTATGCAGCTAGGATGAGGGTAATTTATCCTGAATATTAGAAAAAGCTCTAACAGCGAGACTGAATTCATGTTCTGTGCTGTCAAGGGAATGGACTAAATGACATGAGAGGGTTTTTTTTCCTCCTGTAATTTCCATCTTCTTAGGATTTGGTGATATATTTCCCTCCTGCATTTCATTCAGGTCATGCATAGGTACAGTACTAGAACAAACCTCCTCAGCCGGTGGGTCGAAACCTCCGATGCTGTGAGCAATATATTATAAAGTCTTTCCAGAAATTTAATAATCTCACTCAAATGAAGTAATACCAATTGAATATTTTCTTGTTGTTTGTTATTTTGTATTTTCTTCTTACAGTTCCCACTGGACAGCTGTACTAAAACTAGCTGTCCTAACGATAATTGCATACCTACATCATTCAAGAACAACGTATATATGTTCTTGTGCCACTATTGTCCTTTCACCTGCCTATGTTTTTTCCACACCCTTTATTACCCTAAAACGTATTTGAATCCCATCACAACCTCCCCTCAGCCTAGAAAGACTTACCAAAAAGCTCTAGGTTTACAAAAACTCACTCTCTGCAAAAGATTATGACGAGAAGAATGAGTCGTTTGCCTCCTCATTTGCTCAATGAGATATTTTTCATTTTAAACTGAAAAGTTATTATAGAATTTTTATCAAAATATAATTATAACATCATGTTTAAAGTACATTGAGCATCCAAACATTAATATTGCCAAATGTTAGAACGGCTTCATGCTGATCATAAACTTTCCATCAGAGCTCGTACGTGGCAGCGCTCCTGCACAAGCACTGTGGTACAGTCTGTACCGAGAAAAAAGTTCTCAATGGAATTTGAGTTACAGAAGCAAATCTCTTTACTTGCAAAAAGAAAAAAAAACCGAAACGAAAACAAAACACCCCTAAAAAACCAAGCAAACCCCAGCAGCTATAGAAGAGCCACCGCAAAACAAAAATAATGCGTTCAGTAACTTATATACCCCTCTAAGAAAATGGATTCTACAGAAACTTCCATGAATCAGGTACTGGTTATTGTTGCTACCAGTTGGTAGCAGCATGTCTGATTGCTGCAGGCATCTGCTCTAATCTCTTCTCAGTGGACCCCTTACACCCTGGAGTCTCTAAAAGGGCAAGAAAATAAGTACAGTATGTCATCTGTTGCTCACAGATCTAAAATTGTATTTACCAAGGAGCCAAGCCAGCTTTATTCGGAGCTGTATCCATGCCACCAGTTCTTAAAGATCCCAAAACATCGTGATCATTATCATCTTTAAAGTAACCCACCCATAGCTGTTAATTATCAGCACAAAATAAACCACATTCAAATAATAATTCCTTTCAGCCCTGTCTCTAAATATATTGCGAGCTCTAAAGTTGACAGAAAACTGATCAAACTCATACTGAAAGGCTGTGCCAACATGCACTAATGATGCAGTAAGATCACTATTTGAAGAAAGCAAGAAGCATGTGTCTATTTTGAACTTTAGACAGAATTGATAGTTCCAGAGACTTCCCTGACATTCAGGGATTAATTTATTCCACTGTGAGGGATGAAGTATATATGCCACCACTTGCTATAATCTACAACTGTCATGACAAGAGGGAATTTCGTACGTTCTATTTAGCTCAAAAAAGGTAATTCCAATATCGGGGAATATACAGTGGTATTGCCTTTGTTGTGGGCCAGTCTCTGCTGAAACTCTGAAAGGTGCAAATTAATTCCAGTTCTAATGAGGAGCTGGAGGTTTTTGAGCTTTGGACACCTGAGATTAGAAACTTATTTCAGATGATCTATTGAATAGCTGTCGGATGGTAATGATTTTTGGTTACTGGGCTCAACCTGATTGGTGAACTCGGCTGGAAGCTTCTGTATCTTATTAGTAATCTCCTAAGCAATTATCCTACAGCACACATTCTACCTTGATTTCTTCAGTTGTTCTTTACTAGGGAGAAGTATGTACTTACTTTGGGCAGGGGGTAAAGGGAGGGAGGAGAATGAATTTAGGAATACAATCCCATCTCTTCATGACAAATTCCTGTCTATCCTCTTTCATTTTTATGTTAGACAAAAATATGAGAAACAAAGCAAAATTTAGCTTCATAATACTTGTGTAGAAAAATCACAACTAATTCTTGTATTAATTCTATTAACATTTTCTTATTGCTATTTCTGCTAGTTTATATTTTACATTATCGCGATAGTCCAGACTGCAACTGATATATTTGAAGAATAACTTATTTCACTCATAAGAATGAGGAGCTCCGCTTTATGAAATGTAAATATACCCATTATTTTCTAAGGTGTTAAGCAATCACCACTAAATACTTTGCCAACAGGACAGTAGGAGCAGAGACAGAATAACTCACGTTGTGTCTAGGTGGATGAAAGCTGAAGTCAAAAGGAAACTAAACAAAATCATTTTTCTCATCACGATGTATAAAAGGTCTTCAAGCTGAATCAGGTGTTTTCTTCTACTAGAAATATTTTAATTCAGACTTAAAAAAATGCCTAAAAATTAATTTTTTAATGTAACATTTAAAAAAAAGAGTAAACCTTTCTCTTGCAAGTGTTGAGATAAGTAATCTTGATTTTTTTAAAAATAATATTCCCCCCTTTACACTTTTATTTTCCTATTAAGTATAAACCTTGAGCCATTTTTACAGTTAGTTTCAATCACTCCAAATTGGCACTTTTTTATTCCAAAATAATTTTGTGCTTGAAGAAGCTCACTTAGCTTTACACAAGAACAGAGCTTCAGTACATGTATTCAATCTATCATCACACGCTCCAGGTCACAACCCCCTTCCAAGCAATTTACAATTTGTAAGACCTCTATAGAATGATAAGGGAATCACCGTTGTCTTACGCCCCTGTAGAACATCATACACAGATACACAACAAGTTTCCACTATCCCAGTGCTTAAGGATTTACTCCAAGAGGGCCAGCAGCACTATCTCTAGCTGGCTACAGCCAAATCAGTCACTTGGAGAGTAAGAAAAGCCCAAACATTCCCTCTGCCACACATATGCACACCAAAAATAAATAAAAAAAGAAACTACAGTTTTCTGTAGGGAAGAAGTGAATTCCTGACCGCCACCAGTGACCAGCAAAAGCATGTGATGGGGGCAGTGCAAATATTTGTGTGGAAAGCTGTCACTCAATAGCCTGTAACCCTCTTCCCTTAGGTATAGATAAGCCTCAGGTATTTATAGACCTCACCTAATTTCCTGTCCCCAGAAACTCTCCCACTCAGTTACACAATGTCTTCCAAGAACTCCAATTCTACCTTAAGGCCATTTAGGTTCTTTTTCCTTATAAGGGGTTTGGAAGAACACACAACTTCTTCCTCAAATGAGGAGGAAACCCCGCTTTTAGTAGCTAACACAACTGTAGTCATCACACAGTCATAATAATTCGATCATACAATCATATCAGCTTCTAGCTGCAGCAATTCTCTTTTTATTTATTCCAAATATTCAAGTAGAGATTCATAATCTCTCTTCTGACCTTGATTAGATTTTGAACAAGCCAAACCCTTAATCTCTCTTCACAAAAAGATTAATCAACTCCCCTGATCTTCTTAACTGCACTTCTCTGGTTCCATTTCCACTCAAGGCAATCTTTCTGAACAGAGATAGCCAGAAACATACATGCACTTTTCCAAATCATCTCATTGTCCATTATAATTACAAAATAATTCCCTGACTCTAAAAATGTTGGGGATGCTTCATCTATTCTCTTTCAAAAAATAATCATGGGATGCTTTCTCATGGCTCTCACACAGGTGACCACAATAATTTTTCAGTCAAGATCTAGTCCTGAGATGTTCTGCACGTAACCAATCTGCCTAGACTCACTGAGATAGGGAAAAAAAAAATAAATCTGCCTCTTTTCCAGCATGGGACTCTCAAAATGTCATCTTCAAGGTCAGGTGGTCAGGCTGCTTAGAAGTGTTACTCTGTAGTGAAGAGAAAAAAAATAGTAATTGTTAGTTACTACATGCATACTACATCAAGGAAGTATTAAGGGCAATGATTTCCCGAGATATGCACCACAGTTTCATTTTTTATTTTCAATTGACACAGTACTTAAGCCTGTTTTGGTGAAACCACACAACTTGCTATATTGTAAGCACACATTTAACCACAAAGACAGTATGTGCCAAACCACCTTCAGAGCTGGGTCCACAAGTCTAACCTACACGGGTGCTTACTGTGAAAACATTTTCTTCTACCCCTTCTGACACCACCATCTTCCTCTCATCTTTTTCCATTCCATACTTCTTTGGTCAACTTATCTCAATTACAAAATTAAATTTTTAAACTTATTTGCACAGCAGTATCGCTGCCTTCTCCTGCAAATAACCTCTGAAGCAAAAGATTAGATATATTGTTTTAACAGGGCCAGTTTGCCCTGCTCTCCACTGTTTTCGCCCCCATATCAGCGTGGAATGCTAACCAAGGATTAGGAGGAGGTAGAGTGTACGAGCAGACCACAGCCTGAAGTCAAAGGTCAGCCTGTCCCCCACCACCACCACCTTGTATCAAGGGATTTTATTTTTCTTTTAATGTGATACTGCAAATTATATTACCTTTGTGTGATTTTTTTTTTCTGTGACATTCTGTTCCAACAGTCTTTGTCACTGAAATCAAACAATACGACTTTTTCGCCTTAGAGAGGCCAGTTGGACTATAAAGAAGCGATGTAATTCAATAGTTGGGACAAAAGGCTGGGGAAAAGGAAACTTCGCTTCTACTTACATTATACCAGTGGTCTTCGGCAAAACTCTTTCCTTTCCTATTGTGAGTCACACTGTTTTGAACTCCAAGCTCTTTCACCCCTAATTTGTCTTGTGTATCTGCACAAAATGAAGAGTAACGAGACCCCACTCTGAACTGACAACTTTCAGTGTTACAATACAATAAATAATGCTTTATTTCTGGAATAAGTTTGAAATAAAGACCACCCAGGAATAATTTTTCATGAAGATTAAGAGCTCCTACTGTATTATTTAAATAGAAAAATGCTAAGGAAGACATTTTGTAGATTTTCACCTTCCACGCAACCATTTTCTACAAGCTGTGACTATTCTCCCCCAGTATTTGTTTCTCTGATTTTCTTCTGGCAATAAAACCCATGCAGAAAATTATCTGAGCTCTTTCGCTGGAAGATACAGGCTTATTTATTTTACCTCAATTCTAAAATATTTAGAGGATACCATCTAGCTTTTGAATGTTTCAGTACTGTAAGTGATTTGCCTCTGCTCACATTAAAATGTTTCTCATTCTAAAGACCATGCAGCACTCTAAAATGCGACAGACTCATTGGCTCGCAAATCTTTCCTTTATGCTTGGGAAATTTTATTGTTATTACAGTAACGTAGCTGAAATCAGGGCCCCATTGTGTGTACTCCTTAAATAATGAACGGGGAACTGAGGCCAGGAGAAATTAAACGCGTTGATTGAGGTCAGACAAAGGTGAGGATGGCTGGAACTACAGCCCCCCTTTGAGATAAGGCCAGTCTTTGCTCTGGTGTCAAACCTGCACTGAAACGAGAGAGAAAACAACCAATCCACCACTTTTAACAAAAAAGCCATATGGCTCATGCCAGCCATCCAGCAGGAACACGAGAAAAACAAGCGCACGCACAAGTCCAGTATAGACCAGAACACATCCCTGCTCTTCCAAGCTCTCTCCCAGCTATTACTTTATCAGGCCAAAACAGGTATGAATTTAAGCTGCCCACTAGGTCAATTTGCTGGCTGGCAAATCACAGCAAATCCCAGCTGTGTCACGTGAAACATAAGATCTGACCTCATTGATTTAGAATGGGAAATAAATCTTGCGGCACCACAAATTTGCTGGCAGCGCCAAGAGAGAAACATTTGATTTTTGTCATTGACAAGAGTTAGGAACCAGGACTAGGTGTTCAGTGGCTGGTTAATACATACTAAATGGGTTTTGTATTTATTTTAAAAATGCCCCACTGATGGCAAATTCTGGCTTGAGTATTGAATATTGTAGCACAAAGAAGGGATTTTTCACAGCAAACGAACTGGCCCGCTAACACCAGTGATCCATGGAAAAAAGAAACTGAATCCTCTCTGCTCCTGAAAATGGTAATGGATTTGATTTTCCTTTTCAACTTACCTATTGAGTGATGTACTACACATTGGCAAAAAGTTGATTTACATTAAATTTATGTTTATATAGTATTTGTAAAACAAAGACAGAGCTTTATTATATATTTAACCTGGGTTGTGAGGAAACAATAGCAGGAGCTACAGTCATGCTAAAGCCAGTGCAGATTTCCCTACGCACCACCACTTTCCTACAGAAACAGGCTTCCAACCCTGGCACATCTGGACAGCTTTTGGTACCGACAAGGGCAGCTCTCAGGAATAAAGTTGCAGTGTCACACTTTCTGTAAGGAAAACTTCAATCCTTATTTTAATACTTAATTATGGAATTTCAAGCACTGTCTTTCTAGTTTTCAAGTTCCATTCCTGATAGCGTGAATTCTTTTGTCCAACTTTGAGTTCTTTCCCTGAGATGTATCAGCGGAAAAGCTGATAATTTTTAGTATTAGTATAAGACTCTGCAGTCTTTTACTGCAGAGACTGAAAGACAGAATTTTAGGTGTATCATCTGTGAGAGATGTAGATTGTGTGCTGGATTTCTGAACTCTAATAGATCGGGGATGAAATGCAAAATTATCTCTCTGGTTTCCCTTGCTAATTCAGCTACAAAAATGTGAGATACGCAGCAGCTTTTACAACTCCTTTGTTTGCTTCATGGGAAGGAGAGATCATTTCAGCAGAGGAGCGACCATCGTGCCTAAATCCTAAACAGAACCACCCAAAACATGCAAACTCCCCACACGTTAAACCATGCCCACACACTGTAGTCTACAACGTCTACGCTGCATAGACTATCCCAACAGTACAGTAAAAGGCAATTAGAAGAGAAGCAATGTCATCCCAGCAATCAGTAAGCTTATATAGTATATATAACCAAAAAATCCAGCTTCCACTGTGGCGAGTTGCCACACACTCGTGAATTCAGATGGAAACACATTTAGACATTATTGAAAGGTGTAACTAACTTGAAATCGTCATCCTCTGCCCCCCCTCCCCAAAACACCCACGAAACTAATGCTCACCACTTTGGATAATTTTCAGAGGTCATGAAAGCAAATATAAAAGCCAAGTTTCTCATTCATTTCTAGCACATCGTTCTCCTCCAAATAGCTTTTTGGAAATACAGAAGTGATGAGAAGTTTTGCCTGCAAGGCACACAGATAGCAGAAGGTACAGGTTTTGAATTAGCTTTTAAGGAACCAGAAAACCCACAAAGCTGCCAACTCCTAAAATTTAGTTCCAGGTACTTGATTCAGAGAGACCAACCATCTAGTGATGAACAGAAGCAACAACAGTTTGCAGCTGGACCATTCTCCTAGTAAAATCCATTTACTTTCAGCATTTTTGATGATGAACTTTTCCACTTGTTCCTAAAGTTAGGCTCAAAGGACAGTGACTAATAGGTTGGAGAAGAACTGAAATTGGAGCCTGCAGTCTGAACACACGAAACGAAGCCCAATGACTGCCGCTATGAAAATAAATAGCAGTGTGTAGGTGTACCTTGTACAAATGAACACCATCCATTTTAAGCAGCCTCAAAGACTACAAAGGCAGAAGAGTCTGGAAACAAATAAAAAGTCTGTGCTGAAAGTTATACCTCCAAGCTAAGACCTTGCACAGAACAGCTATGGGCAGAGCGGGGACCCAAACGCCCTCAAGCCCAGACCCAGAGACCATAGGTGCTTGCTCCGAACCTGAGACACACATTTGTGGCCTCTAGAAAGAATGATTTCGTACCAAAATCATTAAACAGGAAGATCTGCATCTGCATCTTCTTACATTTTAGAATTGCAATATATATAATGTGGAGGAAGATGTGGTAGCTGCTCATTGAGTGGTTCAAGAATAAAATAAAAGCAAGATATAGGTAAATAAAGTAACATCAACTCAGATCAAGGGGAGCTGTTGGGTTTCCTCCCCCAGTAAAGACAACACGAGAACACCGAGCGCATCACGCTGGGCTGCGCGTCCTTGCAGATGCAGCACCGGTACAAGGTTACACATCACACTTGACACCTCAGTAAATGAGAATTGGCCAAATGGCAGGTTTGATCTCTAATTATTCCAGTGCGTCAGCCTTGCTGTTTAATTTGTGTCTAACAGACATGATTACAGCAGGTTTTTTTGCACCTCAGCTGTATTTTTCTTATGCATTACTCTGCTAATGCAAGTTGCTTCTGAATATTGGCAGAGAATTCCAGAAGCATTATTGCACGTTCATGAGAAAAAGCTCCAGATAGAAAGAGGTCAACAGGTTGAGCTTCACTTACTTTGGCATCATCAGCAGTTGTTGCTTGTCTTTCATGATATAAAGGTCTCTTATGCTGGAAGAAAAAAAAACCACCACACATATTTTGCTTTTGTGACTTGGTAACACAGGCATTTGTTTTCTCTTTCAAAAGAACATTTCAGGTCTCATTCAGGTATATCTGATAGAAAAAAATCAACGTGCACAAGGCTTTATTGTTAAATGTTTGCTTTGGTTTTGATATTTTAAACCATGTAAAAAAGGCAGGTAAAACTCTGCTCTAATTATATTTTCCTTTGCCCCTTAAACTTGGGTAATTCTTATCAAATAGAAATAGATAGGGCTGTTTTCTCCCATTACCTGTAGCAACCAACGTTCTTCGTGAGGCTTCGGAGGAACTTGTGTTAAATTTGAGTTTGACAAAACGCAGATAAGCAGCACGGCCCCCCGAATACCAGTGCTGGGTTACCTGGTCACAAACTGTCTACAGCTGCAGTGTCACACATTTGGCAATTTTACTTAGAGACAGTTATTGTAGAGACCATCTAGGTTCAGAGGAAGCTTGCAGCTAGGATAGAGTTTTGCTTCTTAACCTTCGTAGGCAGTATTTATTATCCTTACTGCATTACATCCTTGATAGGAATTTTATCTCCCATTCCAAACCACTTAAGAAAATTCTATTTGTCACTCATTAAGCAGATGTAGAAAACCACACAAAATTATTAATACCACATGGCTATGCAAACAGCAGTGAAAAATGGTTACCACGTTTTCCTTGATAAGCGAGGCAAAATCCTTCCAATTAACATTTTAATTAGAAAATTCACTTACCATGAAAGTGTCCTCCCTGCATTTTGTTAAATGTTGTAACTCAGTCTGATTTCAAATTCCTCAACAGCATTTTTCACTGTGGCTCTACCAGAAATTAGATACCCGGCAGCAAAAAGGGAGTTTAAGCGAATTATACTTGTAGCTTATACTGGATTCTCTTTATTTTAAAACTTCAGGCACTCAGGCTTCTATTTCACCCATCACTTGTCCTTGGAGACTAACACAGCTTTGGGGAAAAAAGCAATTACCTACTGTGAAAAGTCTAGTAGTTACAATTATGAAATAATAAAGTGTCAAAGACAAGTCTGATTTAGATTTCAGGATTTAAACTTTTAACTTGGTGAAATACTACAAAATACTCTCCAAAATCATTATATACATCAGGTGCAATGACCCCTTTGACTGTGATACCAAATTCAAGTTCACAAACATTTATGCAGCGTACCTGAATGTGCATTAGAAATCAGCAATAGAAAAAAAAAATTGCTTTTGCTTACCTTGGCACCGATAATGGAATTACAGCACATTAAGAAACACATTTCCTTCTAGAACACAGTTATTAAGCAGAACACTTTCGTCTCTAGGGTGAGAAGAATTTAATGCTCACAAGGCTCAGTCTTTTGCTTCCCTTCCTTTTGGTGCTCACGTTGTCACAGTCCCTGGCAGCCCCAACAAAAACAACTCAACTTCCCTCCACAGCCGCCTTCGGGTACCGCTTAAATAAAGGAAGCGCCCACCAATTTTTAGTATCAAGAAACAAATTCCAAAGGAATACTAATAGGAAAGCCTAACCAAAGACAAACTTTTAATTGGAATTTTTTGACCAAACTAATTTTCACCCAACAACGCGCGTTTTCTGGAATGCCTCCTAAATTGCAAATTCTCACCGTGCGTGCTGCCAGGTAAGGTCTCACTGATCTTACCGCAGTTTGACCTGTGATAAGAAGCACTGCAAGGTGGCAGAAAAGGCAAAGAGATTAAACCTTTTATCCTATAATTGCACATTCTGATAAGCGTCCAGGTGTCCTTATCACAGTCCCAGCTTTTTGTGTGCAATGCAGGCACGAACAATTCCTGCACCTCAAATGTCACCGAGCTGCACTCCTCATCCTTACAATGGGTATTAAATTAGTTATGTGCCTGCATGAACTTGCAAAAATAGTTGTGATGATAACATGTGACATATGCTAAATTAAAGAGTATCACGCACGATCATCTACAAATCAATTCTGGTGTAAGTGGTCCAAAGACCAAAAACTTGGGATTATGGATTGTTAAAAAGCGAAGCCCAAGACTGTGTACAATTCATCCCAAGACAAAGTGAAGAAAAGGCGAAAAAGAACAATTGGTTGTGGACAAGGTTAGTGAATTCTTCATCATAAATTAGATTTATGCAGCATATTAAACTTGAATATTTGAAGGTGGTCTTTTTCTTTGAGACTGTTTGACATCTAACAAGAGAATAAGGACAAAGAAGCTGGCTTTAAAATAGAACTTGACAGATTTATGACCAACATTACATGGTACTTTTTAACTTCTGCAACAGGAAGCTAAACTTGACCCAGAAGCACCTTCTCAGTCCTTTTTTTTAGCACTAAGGTTACTGCTAGGAAGCGGTTCTGTTCCTGAAGCACATTTCCTATTAGTCTCTCTTGAAAGCAAGATGTGCCCAGAAAAGTATGAAGAAAACCAAAACAGTGGAGTGAAAAAATGACAAAGTGAACAAACACACTGCATCATTATAGAAAGCTAGAGGAGTTCCCACACTTCACAATTAGAAAGTGCCTGCAATTATTCCTTTTGCAGAAGGCATTGGTCAGTCCTGCGGGAAGATGAGCCAGACTGAGCTCAGCAAGGCAATATTCTCACACAGAACAGCCAGTGCCTACTCCCAAGGGAAGTGATAATCACTGCTCTACCAAAGCGTAATTAGTATTACACACATTAAGTTATATTTATCTCCTTTTCATAATGGAATAATCTAAAATTTAGATTTGTGGCGAGCTTGTCTAGGTAACCGCCTCTTCATTCCCCACCCAATTCAGAGAAGCACACAGAGAGTCTCTTGTAAAATACAGAGGTGGGGTAACACCTGCAGAGCAAACAAGGCATGTCTTCCCTCGACACACAGGCAAAGATCCGAAAAAGAACATCAAAAAGGAACAGTGGTAATCTAGGTAAGATCACGTGAAGAGATAATGCTTAATCAAGACTGATACTATCTCATCTTACTGTCTGAATAAATTGAAGTTCTGACACCAGAACACTGTGAAGTTTCGTACTTACCACTTGATGTCAACTGAAGATAAAGCTTATATCAAGCTGGGCACCTGGCATGTCTTACAGACTTCTAAACAAAAAACTTTTTATCAGCATTAAAACAAGAAACTCCTAACCGGAAATAAGTCAGTGTAAGCTTTTCTTAATTTCTTTATAGGCTAAGAAAGATCAAAACAAGCGATTACGACATTTCTTTGCTTCATTAACAAATATACAAAGTTTTATTTTGTTTATTAGATTGGTGTTCTGTATGTTAACATTATCATATCAATTATAACCCACATTCACAGCAGAAATTTTCTAATAGCATTTTGCAACACTAACTGCTGTATTAGAAATCCTTAAGAGAAACTTATCTTTAGCTACTCAGGTAACTTGAATAATAAAGTGCAAAACCACAATAAAATTTGACAGACATATGCTCCAGCCCATACTCAGTGGAAAATAAAGTTTGTAAGACCACTAGATATGGATTCACTGCACACAATAGAAGAACGTGACCTGAAGACATCCATTTTCAAGTTTTCCCATTACCAGACATTAATTACAAGGAATAATTTTCCATTACTTTTCAGGGTAACAAAATGAAATCACAATAAGGTTATAAATAAAACGTATTGGCTGGACTACCTGAAGCTTAGCCCTATGCTTGGTACCTTTTACCCAATAAAGGTTTCAGGAAGAATTGAGGAACAAGAACAGTCCATTTCTCAATAGCCTCTTTGATTTTAACTTCAAGGAATCAATTAGCAAGACATAACACAGCATCTTGTTTGGGACCCAAGGCATAATTTTTTTATTTTATTTTTCTTACTACACCTGCAGACGTAAACATGGTATGATTCAACTAATGATTGCCAACACTAGCTACTGTCCCTCTCAATCCAAGAAAATAGAAATATATCAGCTTTCAGGTCTCTCCCTACAGCCAGTAGCACAGTCCTCCCCGTGCCAAACATTCCTTTCAAGACAGAAGAAGTATCAGAAACTCTGGGTGCCTTTCCCTTTCTTCTACTTGACTAATTAGTTTTCATTAAGCCCTTTGGTGCTACGACTTAAGTTAACATCATCCACAAGGAAGACTACTCAATCTTTTTACTTACAGATTTTAAAGATGCAAATTAAGTATTACTCTAATTTAGTCAGAGTGCCTCCTTAATAGCTGCTAACATTGCTTTCTCTTCTACCACCTTCCAAGAAATGACAGTTTAGCATGCCAAGCTTTAATAAATAACAAAGTTTTAACTCTAAATTGTATATGCATCCCTTTGTCATGTTACTAAGCTCAATTTGCTAGTAAACACAAAACACCACTGTCAAAACAGTAAAGAGCCTGAACAGCAAGCTTCAAGGACCACGTCCTGTTTATAGCTTTATGTAACCAAGAAGTTCACAACATACATTCCCAAGAACTCATTTTTACATAATACTCTCCTTCACATTGTTATATTTCACTACAGTCAGTGCTTTCACCAAGGAAACATTTCCATGCACAGATATACAGCAGAACATCCAGCGCTAGTTTGGAGGGTTGCAGATACCATTTTCTCCTTTTAGAGCATTTAAACAGATAATCAAAGACCCAGCTGTTGTACTCTGGATAAGGCACTTGCTCCAAATGAGCAATACGGCACCAGGCCAGCATGCAAGAAAAGTCTGGCTGTACTTTTTCTTCATAATTTGTACCTAAACAAGGAATAGTTCTGTAAAAATTGTGCTCTTTCAGCCTGAAGTGATCCTCCTGCAACAGCTTGTGTAGCTTTAACTGCTTCACATTCTTCCCTACACTTACTAGTTATGGCCACGTAAATATTTTGAAGACTTTCAGAAGTTTATTCTGTAACAATTCAACTTCAAAATAAACTCAAGGTGCACTTCAAAGGGACATGCAAGATATTCACCAGAACTTGCGAAATATTACCATGAAATCACAAGGACAAAACTCAAATCTGCCCATCAGCAGTTCTTAACCATCTACATAGACAAGTTTGGTCAATCAAGGTCTCGCATGATTGCAATCCCTGGAAAAAAGAAGTTGCCTTATTGGCATGCATAGTATAGACATCACTAGTGCTACCTGGAAGAGTTCTATCTTCTCTCTGCCTCCCTCCCAAAAGGGTACCAATATAAAAGCCAGTTATCTTAATATTTCAAATTCAACCTTTGCTGCATAGTCAGCTGCATATAGTTAAAGTAATTCTCAGCTCAAAACCTCAGTGTAGTCTAGGAGTAAAAAAAAAACCTGTTAACTCACCACCAACAGAAGATTCAGAAAGAAGTGAGATTTAGTTTCTACCAAAAACAAAAGCACACCTCACTTCTGGGGTTCTTTATTATTTTGCCAAAGACATTCCAGTAGAATTATACTAGTATTCTGGTCTAGTATTAGACCACAGCCAAAAATTTCAGCTTTAAGGAAAAACCCTAATTTTATACCGATTTGAACTGCCAGTAGATTTAAGCACCCAGATAATTTTATTTTTTCCATTTAATGACTGTTCTGCAGTTCTAGAAAGATGAGTTATACATTGTTGTTCACATACAGAAAGACAGTCTAACAGATGTAAACTATTTATTGAATATTTGCCACCAATATTGTTAAATACATAATCTTGCAGTTTTCCGCTTTCAAGTTAAAATGTCAGAAACAGAACACCAATATTTACAATTCTTATAAGGAATGTTACATAATGACACATTAAGGCGTAAATTCTTTTGGCTTATAATTCTGAAAAGAATGATAATAGCAAAAAGTGATGCAAAATCTTCATTGTGAGATTATGATTAAGCTACAATGTTTTACAAAAATATGGTGTAAGATGGCAATAATCCCATTCAAAATCCTGCATTGGGCCCCTCAAGAGGGGCTGATAATTTATACAGTCAAAACTTTAAAATTTACATATAAAGGTACCCTATCCACCATTGAAAAGTACAACTCTCAACATATACAGTTTTCAGGCCACAGTTTTGAAGGTCTGGAGTATCAAGTTGGTTTGATGAATTAGTCGGTTGGCACTTATGAACACATTTATTGCCCTGTTAAAAGAGAAAGATATTGCTTCAGCCATTTTTAGAAACACGTCATTCAATAAATACAGCATTAAGTTTGGGCAACTAAATACAATTGGCATCTAGGCTCTGCTAACTGGAAGCATATTGATGTTTTACCATACCGTGATTTACCTGAAGCTTACTGCTGGCAAACAGACTTATTTGTATAGCTAATCCTAGAAATCATAGAGGTTATTGGCAGGAATGTAAAGACTTTGGCTCTCAATCATCATTGGCATCTCAGTAATTTAGTAATTTCTGGGAGTTTTACCTAACTAAGAAAAAGCATGGAACAGATCACGATTAACACCGATTCTTTTCAAAGCTAAACACCTCATCCCCTAGTAATTTCAAAATTTGCAATTCTTTCCTCAAGAAATACTAAGGATGCATGTATATGGAAGTGATACACTATTTCAGTTATCTTTTTGTTAAGGAAGAGGTGTGGAGTCACTGAGTTTTTCAGCTCAGTAAGAACATCTGTGAACATGACCATTTTGTTTAGCGCTGTTACTTCTGGTGGGAGCAGGGCATCTTGTTCAACATGCAGTTCTGACAAATTTAAATTACTTCCAATTCTACACAGATATGAAATAAAAGCCTTACCTGGGATTTTTTGCAATATTGGTAACACCTGACACACTTTAAGCTTATGCCCACAATACACGGCACAACATTCACTTCATAGGGCTAAACAAAGCTGGTCTCTTTCAGTATGGTTGGGGTACATGCATAACACATCCAACCCTTTCCCTATTTTTTCCATCAAACATTTTTATAATCAACCGAGACTGTTTAGACCTAGTTCATGTGAAAACTTATCTACACATCTGTTCAGTAATCATAAAGCTACCAAGGTCTAAATTTGTCATTTTGGTATCATAATCAAATTTAGCCCAAATTTCAGTAACAGCAGGAGAAAAAGAAAAAAAGAATGCTTTGATAGGATCAAGGGAGTATTCACAGCTGGTCCCAAAGCCCTCTCCTCTAGTAATGCACCATTCCCTGGGTGATCTTAGTCTTTGCCAAGCTCAATAAGACCATACATGGAAGGCAGTTCTCCAAAAGAGTAGCAGATAGAACATTTTGGCACCCTCAAAATCTGAAACAGTCACACCAGTGAAATAAACAAGAATAGTGACTTCAAAACCTAAGGTGAAGACCTGAAAAAAAGCCTCAGTTTGAAGGCTAAAATGTTCAACCACAAAAAGATTAATCATCTGAGAGTAGTTTCAAATACTTGGAAGCGCTATAAGGAGCTGTAAAGAAAGGACAATAAAAGTGTAAAACAAAGAAAACACTGCACAGATGTTTAGTGTTTGCAAGAGATCTCAAATATGTAGATTACTTTTTTAATAAAGCATTCATAATTTTTTTGTCCTTGTATATACACTGGAAAACCATACACAGCCATGAAATTTAACTTCACATACTCAAACTCAAAGCAAATACTGCACATGGGTGTTGTATGGTGGTGCATTTGACAGACTTCCCTTTCCTCAAAGCCGTCACAAAAGGAATAAAAGTATTTCAAAGAAGCCACGATGGTCTGAGGGCACTAGTGAGGAAAACCAGGCAAGTCCTGAACAAGGTAGCTTACACTCAAAAGCTTGTCTTATTTTCCCCGGTTAGCCAACAGGACCTTTCATTACATAAAATGTTAGTATAAAAAACATACTTACTTTCCATCTTTAAAATAGGTTTTCAGAGTATCACTGAAACTTTTGGAGTATTTTACAAACTCTTTCTTTTGGTGCTCAAGTGCCTAAGAAACAAAAACACCAGGAGCAGAGTCTTAGTTCACATGTTGTTGGGTACAGTCAGAATCTTGATGTTAAACTGAGACCATTACATCAGTATAGAAATTTTCTTGGTGGGGGTTTTTTTTTGTAGACATGCAGAAAAACCACCCTCTTCCTATAAAACTGCTAAGACCTACCATACAACAATCCCGTTGTTAAAGTATTATGTTATTGACCAGTTAAGCCCTCCTATTCATCCCTTGATCAAAAGGATATGCTTCCTCTTATACTAGTAAAAATATTGTATAAAAAGAGTTATTGCACATACCCGCCGGTTCTGGTATTGGTATTTCTTGAAGACATTATTTACTGTGTCAAGAAGTTCCTTTATTGCACTCGCGATGTCCCTATTTGGCAATAAAAAGATAGTTGTAATACCCTTAAGCTACCCTATTTAAAAGTCCAAATTTAATCCCTTTCTAGTAGTCAAATACTTCTTAACACAGTCTCTACAGAATAAGTGTCAGACAGGATGTAGCAAGATCAAATGCAAAGCGCTAGACTGGTGACATGACTATTCAAACAAGGAATCAGAAGTTAAGTTCAGTCTAGTAACACAGGACGCTCGTTAAAAATCCTCAACTCTGTCCGCTCATTTATAAGAGAGGATTGAGCTCCTTTCCAATGGGAACAGCGTTACTAGCATCTCATACAGCATTTGAACATTCAGCTTTAAATAGCAAGTTTGACCCCTCAATCTGCAGAGTAATACATAAATAATACAGGACTTACTTGATTGTCTGAAGAAACCTCACTCTGTCATTGATCTCATCAGGAATCTTACTAAGAATCTGTTTAAGTGCTCGTGCCTTTTCATTAAGATCTTGGAATTCTGGTTCTGGTCTTTCAATCATATACTCTAACAAGAGGAACATTCAAAAAATACCATTAGTTTTTCCTCAAGTATCTAGTGGCAGCTAAAACTACTACTTCACAAAATGCAGCAGTATTGCCACGTTACATTTGAAGGAAAACACAACAAAAATAGCCACGACCAGAAAACTGCAGTGAATACACTCAGCATCAGTAGAAACACAGTGCAACAATAATCTTTACTATTGCAAGGTGGAAAAAGAGCTTGTGTTGATTTGAGAGAAACTGAAGATGCTACACTAATCAAATGCAGTATTAAAATAACTGAAAGCCTACTGCATACTCCCCTTCTCTGACAGTATAACTACTACTTTTAATTTGAAGCAGAGAAAATGAAGGTGAATATCATACTCCATATATGCTTTTTTTCTGGTTGTTAACACTGAAAAAGGTGAACTACGCACCCACGTAAACATATTTCTAAATATTCATTTTCTTTCTATTATTAGTGAAGTAAGTTTCTTAGGGAGACTTAACCTCTCCCAAAGAGGTATTCAGAAAATACAAATATTCTTCTACCATGCTGGAAAAAAATACACTTACTCAACATACGAGATAAGATATTACCTTCTACATCATCAGCTGCCATACGCAGAAGAGACTCTGTGAAGTTCACATCCACGCTTTTTTTCTCCAGAATTTTCATAATGATATCCTGTGTAAGACCTGGATTTTCTTTTTCAGCCTGTATGGCATAGAAAATTTTGATTCTTAAGTATGCAAGACCTGAATATTGCAAGCACAAAGGCAGATTTTCATGTAACTTGCTTCATATACTGCAGGGCTTCGTTAGACCTTTAAATGTCTAATGGTTTTAAACTAGCAGATTACATTGAAAACCATTCTTCCACTACAACATCCATTTTTCTTAAGATGACATCAGTGGGTTTGTATAAACAACTTTGCCAATAAGCCTTTCCACTCATTTCAATTTGAATAAAGAAGTGTTTCATTAAATTCTATATTGTTATATTTCCATCAACACTAAGCTTTAAGACAAAGATATTGTATCCATTGGGATTTAATTCACTCAAACACAGGTGCTACTCTCCCATCTTCCACATGATATTTTATAAATGCGCCTGTTAGGAATTGCATTATATGCTCAAACATCATCTTGGAATTGCTTTTTCAGGGAAAAGAAACCAAAACACTTTTGATTGATGACACATCTAAGTAAAGCTAAGCTAGAATCACATTGCAGGCATGCACACTACCTGTGCCTGCTATCAGAGAATGATGCTGTGTTGAATAAAAATGAGGGTGCGTGGCTTTTTTAAGCTAGCACTACCGTTTCCACCAATGCCTCAGTTTTTTCATTATTTGCATTCAGCTTAGCTCCTTACCATGAGCTGTAAAAACATTTAACTTCTACGAGCTCTAGTTGAGACTTAAGACTGTCTAGGTACACCCAGGCTGAAGTGTAGAAACAGGGAATTATTACTTAGTTGCAAAACACACATGTTAAGATACATCATGTCTACAATTATTTTTGTTTAAAGAATTCCCAAAGATCACCACTTCAATAAAGCAGTATAAAGGAATACCTGTATTTTCATTCTTTAGGAGTATGATAGAAAATTTAGACTCTTTTTTTCAATTTACTGTTGGATGCAAATATAAGCATTGAATTTATCCTCATCCACAAAGTAATCCCATTACCATTGACTTTGTAAACCATTTTCAAAGCCTGCTCCATGCCTATTTCTCACACACACCTATTCTACATAATCTTGTCATGTTTAGGCGAACTTTATTACCTTCACTGGCTGATTGCTCATGTAAGCTTTTATACTACGTGGACAAGACAATTCCGTTTAAAATTGCTCAATATGCTTGTATTGTTCAGATTTCTACTCATGAAATTTGCAGACATCTCAAACTTACTGTCCATGTATTTGTCCACTTCATTTTTATTCTATTGGATCAAGAATGCAGTCTTCAAACATGAAGACACAAGGAAACAAGACAGCTGACTTTTTAGCTTCATCATATATGGTTTACCTTTTAAACAATCACTTTTCAATATAAGTTACTTCTTACCTTAATAAAAGCTGCTCTCAGTGTCTGAGCTGCAGATAGATTTACTCTTTCTAGCTGCAATAAAAGTTCAGAATTATTAGCAATTCTAATGTTATCAGAACAAAACAGTCAAGTACTCGTGCCTTGCCGTATATAGCGTAATGAAAAAGGGAAGCATTCAAATCACTGGTCTCATTTGAGGGAGAGATACTACAAAGTTTGATTCCAAGGGAAAGACTTCCGCCCAAAATAAAGACATTAAAATCAAACATGTCACTGAACGCATTTTGCATTTATCCAGCCTACAGCAGAAGTTCAGCAGAAGCTTTGGAAAACATCTTGACCATCTCTGATACTTCGCAGAAAAACAAATATCCTATTAAATGATGGCCAGTAGCACTAAAATTAAAATGTATCAAGCTGTTCACAGGTACATGTTCAACCCTACATTACTTCCTGCTACAGAATGCAGGACCTAGCAGGTTTGTGCAAATCCTCCGTAAAAGGTAAGAAAAAGAGATCAGGGCCAAGGCAACTAGCAATCTTTCACGAGCATGAAATTGTATTCATGGAAAGAAGGGTAGAACAATGCACAGAAAGAAGATGGTGGTAGACATAAATCTTCCCCACTCAAGATGAGCAACCTGTACTGTAATCATATTTCCCAATGTAAAGGGGATTATTACATTCTAAAGGAAAACGTAGCTTACCTCATTAAAGACAGGGTACATGACAGCATAGAGAGGCATGGAAACCATAGAAGTGGTCTCTGCTTCATTCTTCATCTCTTCCATTGTCATCCTCATTCAAAGACCCACTTCTCAAGGAAAACACTATAGAAGCAAAAAACTCCTCATTCACTGAAATGTTTCTTCTTTTTCCTCGTCGTGCAAGAATATTTGAAGAACTTGGAAAATTCGTTGTCCTTAAATTGTATAAGGAAAAAAACAAAACACAAACACAGTTATGAATGGTCATGACTGACAGGTTCTAAAAATGAAAAGGCACAGAACAACATTAGTTTGTTACTGCCTAGAAGCTAGGAATTACTTATGACACTAGTTGAGTAAATAGGGAATGACTACTTCATGTAACTTTAAAACCCTAATTGAAATCTATTAAGTGAACAGGTATTTTAAAGAGTAAGTCACTACCAAAAATGCTTTACTTCAAGTTCTCATGGAATTAATTTTCCTGAAAAGGGATTTTATTTGGTATGTATTACAAAAATCTTGCCACCACTCGTACGCAGCAGCATAAGATTCATGATCACTCACATATATAGAAAGCTTGAAAAGCATTACATGCTGTAAACCCCAAACCCATACAGATGCATTATGACAATTAACACTAAAACTATCTATAAATATTCTGTATTTTTTGCACAGGCGTCAAGCTGTGCTTCTGCTCGAGATCAGTGCGCACTTTTTACCCCATAATACTTTATCTTTGGGTTTATATCAGCAGAAGTCTTAAGTCATGTTTCCACTCGGGGTGTGTCAACACCTATGTTAACTCAATGGAAAATCATTGTTCCAGTAACTGAACCTATGTGTTGAAAATTCTCCACCCAGACCAGCTCATGATACCCAACACGAAGGGATCATTGCTCAGACCTTGAAATTACGTGGAAAAGAAAAATGTCACCCTACACTTCATAACAAGTCTTTGTTACAGCCTGCTATACTTGCTGTTCATTAGATTCTTTTAAAATACTTCATATAATTGAGTTTAAAGATCTAAAGTCCAAGTTAAGAATCAAGAGACATAGAAAGAGATTAACAGTTTTAATTTTTAGATTTGCTTAGATTATTTAAAGCACCAGAGTAGTTCTTTTTCCTTTTAACAAGCTTCAGACCTCAGCCATTTGTATGTTCATGTACTGTTTTTATTGATATTTTCGTAAGAAGTAAAAAAAGTGAAATTTTTAAGAAACAGCAGAAGCTACTACAGTAATCAATATCACTTCCCAATAGTTTGGACAGCTTAAAAATGCCAAGATATTTTTTCAAGCTAAATTCCTTATTATGCTCTGCACTGGCTAGAAATCTTCAGGCTGCTTAAAAAAGAGAACAGATATTCTTTTTTTTTTCCAACAAGTCAGGTGTATAGTAGTTTAGCTATAATTATACAAGTGAAATTTGTTATTGATTCCAGCAAACAGAGAAGAACTCGGATGACTACAAATATCATGCATGTCTCATCTAAGCATGTGATTAGGCAGTATGAATAGACCCAAAAGTGAGAAAACAAGTGAAGAACTGGTCACGCTACAGAAACAGCCAATAGTTAAAACATGATTTGAAGAAAAATTAAAACATGACTGTATTAACAAGTAATATTATACAAGCTCTTTACACAAGTCTTCTGACATGGACTACTTATTGCAAAATCTCAACTTTGATTCTCTTACTTTTCTAACCCTTTGACATGACATACATGAGCAGATTCCTGTAGCCACAGAACAGGATTACTGAAACTTTAAAAAGGGGTCTGTGTAGATGAGATATATCCATGTGGATGGAATTGCAATAATCAGGACTCTCACATTTTCATCATGTACCCATTTTACAACTGTCAAGAACATAGAACAATACAAGTGGATATTTGCCATTCCTCAAGAAGTTGAGTATCTTTAGAAGAACTTGGTTCAGTTACATAAATTTGTGCAAGGTCTACTCACATGGGGGGGACGGGACACTTGTCTGAACAAGTTTTCACTCACAACTGCAACTACAATCTGTCCCCTTTATTATACATGCATATTCCCTGCACTGAAGACTCTTGGCATGAAAGGGGCAGAGTGGATGGAGAGTGGTTTGTTTTACTGTTTAATTCTGCGCTTCTGGAAGTTGGGTAAAAACATATACTCAAGCCAGACACTACACTAACAAGCACCACTGAAGACAGCACTCACAGATTAATTTACTGCAAGTTTTTATCTAGAGTACTGTATTCTCAACAGAATAGTTTTTAAAACAGTTAAATAAGGTCATTGAACATTGTTCTAGTCTACACAAAAGATTTTTGATCATAGAAAGAAGGGCAAAAAGGGACAAAATAATCATTAGATACAATTAGTTTGTTTTTACAGGTTAGCAGTATCCATGAAGAAAAGGAAATACTAACTGAAATACTTCGTCACATCCTTCAGGTGTAACTTAGATGCACTGCAGTCTTTGCTAAAGTGTTAAATAGCAGGGACAAAAATCTTCACATACCCCCCACATTTATTCACATTACAGAAACATGGTTTGTCATAGCTGCACTAAACCACATAATAAATATCTTTGAAGAAGGTCTCAATCCTGACTATGGACCATAACTCCATGAAAACTGAAGTGTCTGTCTGTTTAGATAGTTTATAAGAAAGTCCACTAGCCTTCAAAAAGGCCTGAATAAAGCCAAAGTTTAATGCACGTTATCACACTGCAACTAGGAGCTTCCAGTGTTTCTTTTGGTATGTGATCAAAAGCAGGCATCTGCATAGCTGCCAAGCTTTATAGCAACACTGTCTTCTAAAAGCTTAACTTCAATTCACCACAACCCCAAAAGAGTCTTTTATTTGAGAAGAGTTTACCCTAGTCTCACCTGCCAATTGGTTTTTTAGACTCTCAAGAAAAGATGGAAGAAGACACCATGAGAGGGTGATTTATTAGAAGAGCACAATGTAGTCACGTGGTTCAGGAAATCCTGGCAAATTGCTGTAAGATGCAAAAAAGGTGTTACTTGACTGGCAAACTTGTTAATTGGTCTGAGGGGGAAGACGAGGAGAAGATAGTAGGATATGCTGTCTGGAACAGACAGACTGCCAAATACTAATCTACAAGCAAGCCTGATCTTTTTTGTTGCAGTGATCCCACAGATTCAAAGCTGTATACGTGTAATTAGAAGTCGTGCTTCATGCTACAGCATCAGATGAAAACAACCGTGAGAGAGAACATACAGAACGATATAGGGAATTTAAAGGGAATCTAAATTGGAAAACTACGCTAAGATGCCAGCTAATACAATCCTGTTGCTCAGTCTTAAACCATTGAACACATCAAGCTGTATTCCAAGAGAGGTACTAACATGGAGCATATACTTTCAATGCCAGGACACATTTTATGTTCTAACTTTTAAGTCCTAGTACTAAAATATTATCTCAGCTATTCAGCAAACACCGAGACACTTGGTACAGTTTAGATGAGAAAAAAGTTTGGAAGGACTGACAGACCTATTCCCTCATATCCATCCAGTGACACTTTAAAATCATTCAACTGAACTTTATCAGAAAAAAACCTACATTAAGATAAACTTCCTGTAAGCCAAAAAGGGTAAACAGCAAAAACCACCACACTTTCCAAATGTACAACTACTGCTATCAGCATCTAAGGTGATAATTTGCTTCCTATAATCTGTGTCATTTACTGACAGACTTTTGGTCATGCACTAAAATCAAGTAGAACTACAGAGCTACTTCATAAGAATATAACCATCACAGAGTGCCCCAATCTTCCTCAAACCTGCACCTGCTCATTGGCCAGCGTGAAAACAAGCAAGGATTCCGTGAGAGAAAGGTGGTTTTTTAACACAATCTTTTGAAGAGGCATTTAAGGAGAAGGAAGCAGTCTCATGATTATAACATTTAAAGAGTTTTAAAACAGAACCACTAGGTATCAATTGGCAGGACTTCAACCTTCAGTTATGACATCAGCAGATCTACCTATGCACTGATGTTGTCTCCATTTCCTTCTGCAGGCTCCATTACCTTAGATCTGGAAAACTTGAAGCACCTAGACATTAATACTTTTTTTTTTTTTTTTTTAAGAAAACTACCAAAGAAGAACAAGGCCTGAAGTAGTGATCTAACAGAATGATTATTTCAATAGATGGCTTCTAGCAAAAGTTACAGCTCTATTCCTGCTAGAAAAGGCTACCCTTACTGCCAGGAAGTTCTGCTCCACTGTTTGCAGTGAGGATTCAAGAGGAGGTTTTACCTTTAACCTGATCCGAGCCCCCAAGTTACCAGAAAAACTAATTTAAGTTCAGGATGAAAGAAAGGGGGAAGGGAAACAGCAGCATGAATTCCACCTGAATTTAGAGACAAATAAGAGCCAAGGTCTTTACAAGACCAATGTGCATGGGAGGAGGGAATTTAGATAGTTTACTAATTACAGTCGCAAATTTTACAGAAGGAAAAAAAATTGCAGAGTGTGCTCTTTTGACTGTATACATACCCCACGCATAGCTTGGTAACTAAGCTTCCCTTAAATGAAATAAAAAAAACCCCACACTCCTTTTCCTTGTCAGACGGTAACTTACCTGCCAGCACTGTATTTTATAGATTGTAATTATTTCCCAATGTAAAAGTTAGACTATATTGTAGAAAGCTTAAAGGCTTTGTGCTTCAGATACAGAACTACTTTCCTTCTTTTTAAAACTGAGGTGACTTCATGACAGTACGGTTGAATTAATTGGAACTGGCATACAGATCAACTGCTACAACAACTATCCCTAAAATCAGTAAAGATAACATGAAACTCAAAGAAGGTAACCTATGGCACTGGTTCCATATTCTAAACTCTTACACCCAGCAATGAAAAGCTAATAAAAGGAACGTCACCAGAAAACAGCACTGAAGTTTTAAAAGTGTCTTTAAATGCCTCTCACTAGAGCAGAGAGATGCAGTTTTCAAACCTCTCTGCACACATATAATAGCCACTTACAGTCGAGTTCACTCTGACAAAGCACAACTGCTTATGCATTTTATTATTGTAAGAGCAATTCGTATGACTAATTCAGAAGTCACACGAACTTGCAATAAACCCAAGATATCTATTTTTAGATTCATATCAACTCAAAAAAAAAAATAAAACCAAGCCTACCCTGAAGTCAGGCTTACAATTAGTTCATATCCTTTCGCTACGCTGAACTTCAAAATGGAAGTGATTTAGTCTGTCCCAGTACACCCAGCTTCTGTGCCTGCCTACCATATACGAAACTACAGCCTCCTGGACTGTGCCCCAGTTTCACTAGTTAGCAACATTAAAGTTATTATAACCGAAACAGATTTCTCAGCATATATAAGCACAACAACATATCCCTGTTTCTCTGTCTTTTTTTTTTTTTCCTCTTTGGGAACGGGAAAGCAAAGCTATTACTCTACCAAACACTAACAGGTAAGACACAGTTTTAAACATTCAAATACGTTCCAACAAGTAAACAAATACCAGAGGGCAATTAGTTCCCCTGATAACAGGAACAGCACAAACCTGGCCCAAGGTTTCAGCCATCTGCCTGGGCTCCGGAACGCCTAAACCCCAGAAACCAACCAAACTCGCCAGCGAGGCGAGCGGTTCAGCGGGACACCGGGGGGCTCCGCAGGCCGTGCGGGCACCCGGCGGGGCTCAGCCCGGGCTACCCGCCCTCCTCGCCCGGCACTCGGGCGTCCCGCACCGGAGCGGAGCGTTGCGGGCAGGAGCCGAGGCGCCGTGTTCTCTCCCCCACCTGAGGGGGCACCGACCGCGCCGCCGCCGCTCGCCGCCGCCACCTGACAGCGCTCCGCTCCCACGTTAGGACGAGCTAAAAATAACAACGCATCCGGGCCTGCGCTCCCCGGCGGCCCCCCCCCGACCGCCCTCCCAGGGCCGGGCCCGGGCCGAGGGGCCTCAGGCCGAGCAGCCCCCCCTTGCTCCACCGCTTCCCCCCCGCCCCGGCCCGAACAGGGGAGGGCCCCGACCCACCCGGGGGACGGAGGGCCGCGGGAAGGACGAGCACAAGGACAGGCCCGCGCTGCGCCCCCGCCCCGGGGCGTGAGGAAACGGGGTCGGACCCTCTCCCGGGCAGAGAAGGGACGGGACACCCTCCGCCCTCCCCGCACGGCGAGGCCCCAGGGCCGCGCTCACCTGCAGCGGGAGCCACCGCCGCCCCTCC
>VZSF01009145.1:49064-72946 GCA_013398295.1 Chionis minor
GGGAGGCTGCGCCCGCCGGAGGGGGAGGCTGCGCCCGCCGGAGGGGGAGGCTGCGCCCGCCGGAGGGGGAGGCTGCGCCCGCCGGAGGGGGAGGCTGCGCCCGCCCGAGGGGGAGGCTGCGCCCGCCCGAGGGGGAGGCTGCGCCCGCCCGAGGGGGAGGTGTTTGGCAGTGGAGGCGCTTCCCCGCCGGTGCGAGAACTTCATGGGGACGGGGGAGAGACGCCACCCCCCGCCAGGTGTTCGGTCACCCTTCGTCCCTCCGCCCGCCGGCAGCGGAGGAGGGGGGAAGCGGCTCCCGCCTCCCCGGAGCTGAGGCGCCCTCAGCCCCGGCGGCTGCGCCTCCGCGCGAGCACTTTGTTTTCGAGTTAAACTGAGGTAAATGTGGCAGCGATCGGTCTTAAAACCCCCTCCGCGGGGAGGAAGGCGGTGCCCCGCAGGTCTGCGCGGCTTCTCGGTCGCTCCCCGGCCCGGAGCCTTCGCGGAGGGGCCGGAGCTTCTCCCCTCTGGGGCACCCTGGTTCCGTTACCGCCCTCGGCGCTCTGCGGGTGGCGTGTGCGCACGGAGCGGTTTGTCTTTTGGCTGTTAAAAAGAAAAAAAAAAAAAAAAAAAAGTAAACTTGTGTATTCTTCGTTGAGGTAATGGTTTCGCTGGGAAGCTTTAAGATTTAAAGTTTATATTTAAAATGGGCTCGATTGTTAAAGCGTTGACTCAGCTTTGGATTCGTATCTGCGTTTCTCATGCATCAGAATTTTTAAATTTTTTTTATTTTTTTTTAAAATACTGATCCGTATTATCTCATGCTAATAAGACACATGAATTCTAAGGCGAGCATGTGAATGAACAGCCAAAGTATTCAACTCTTCAAACGTTGGGTGTAACTTCTGGCAGCAGTGAGATGACAAATTGGGAAGACTTTGATGACAGGCTCTGTCTGTGGGAACAGACACACGATGTGCCCAGATCTATGTATGTTACCCGTCCCCGTCACCTTCGTGTAGGTGAGCAAGAACATTGGGTTGGGGGGGGGAAAAACCCAAAAAAACTCTCCACATAATCCCCACCAAAACACCTGGATGTTGTACTTTATTCTGCGTACTGAATTTTCTCCTCCACACACCACCTTGTTTTGTTTTAATCAGATCTATGTATGATCTCTCCTATAGCAAATGCTCCCCAAATCTAGGTATTAAAGGACTACTTAAAACTTGCATGGTGTGTATGAATTGTGTGTTATTAATCAGCTACGATCACCGATTCCCCGATTCTTATTGTTTTTGATGTGATCAGTGCTCCAGACTAACAGAGAAGGATGCCATTCTGCTTAGGGGAGAGACATTTACCAAAATGTCATAGCATAGGTTGAGCCAAATGCACATCTGGGGTATTTTATCCCTTCAGTGAAATTGGTATGTTTTAATGTAAAGCTACAAAGCTGCAGTCCTATGGTGCTAACACTTGGAATATGCTATCCCGCTCCATCAATTTTGTGATGCTTTTCCAGATTCTGTCTTTTTTTGCTTGTTTGTTTTAAGCAGTCAGGTCTTGGGCTGGACTCACACTTTCCTATTTGTATGTCCATTGTATTTTTCAGAATTGTAGTGGCTTAGTTGAGTGTTAGCCTAGTTATATATGTGTATATAGTTATATCCTAGTTATTCCTAGTGAGGAATAATTGTCAAGGAGGTGAGGGAAGGAGGAGGAATGATTATTGGCTTTTTCTTTAAGGTATGGGTTGTCTGCAGAATCACACGGGGCAACTTAAGAGGTAATACATGGTGAAGGCTTGTGGCAATGTTAAGTTTGCTATTAAATGCAGTCATGAGTTCCAAAATTTTATCTTCACAAGGCTTTCTGTCGTATATATTCACATTCTTAAGTCGCGTTTGAGATAAAGTTTGGGGGTTAAAATTTGCTTTGACTTTGTCTCCCCCTCTGCAATTTTCATCAGATGATTTGTTCACGTGTTTGTGAAAGTATTTGTGAAGTTGTCGCTCACCCACTTCCGTATTCATTGTATTCAGCGTCCTGTGTGTCTGTCGGCGTACTGAATGCTTCAGCTACAGTGCTGCCAGCTGAAGTTGGTTCCAAAAATGGCCTGGGATTGATACACCTCCAAGCTGCTTCCTGCAGGAGCGTGCTGATGTAGTGTGTTTCTGTGCCCCTTCTTAAGATTTGGGTCTCTTGTTCCTTCCTCTCCTCTCTCCCTCTCTTAGGGAAGAATGTGTGTACGTTCGTATGCAGTCTGGCAGAGTTCTAGGACCACGTGCCTGTGAACACAACGTGGTTGTAATAACACTTCTGAAATTTTTTCTGTAGATGTAAATGTCAGGTTTATCCGTAGTTTAATCCAACTTCGAATCTTACGTATCGCAAAATGTAGCAGTGGAAAGGAGTTAGTGCTGGTAGGATTCTTCACACCAAGATCTAGCTACTCTTAGTTCTGTAAAGTCCTTTTCAACAAACATATCTCATGTTTTTTTTCCCCTCAAAACTTCAGATTTGTTTTTTCTGTTGCTTATCATCCATGAAGACACATTTTTGGCATGGCTGAATACCTTTGAAAATAATTTCTGACAATCCATATAGGCAATATGTTATTCTGTCTCTGTAAAACATAGGCTAAATATGAATTAATATAGGGTATGTTTGTTTTATAATGAGTCTTTAGGCAGTCCTCATCTTCACTGTACTGCATTAAAAATTGGTGCATAAACATGGATTTAAAAATTAATGCCTGATTTTCTTTATTTTACATACACTTGCATATCTCATGCAGTCCTCATCTTCACTGTACTGCATTAAAAATTGGTGCATAAACATGGATTTAAAAATTAATGCCTGATTTTCTTTATTTTACATACACTTGCATATCTCATGCAGTCCTCATCTTCACTGTACTGCATTAAAAATTGGTGCATAAACATGGATTTAAAAATTAATGCCTGATTTTCTTTATTTTACATACACTTGCATATCTGATACAGTCAGTATCTCTGGTTATGTATGAGTGTAACGGGCGGATGGTAGGAAAAGATGTGTATGTACAGTCAGCTGTGACTAGTGATAACTTTGGATTTTTCCTCAAATACATGAAAGACCCGAGTAATCAATTTAAATTTCAAAATTTAAAAATTTAAATCGGTGTCATACCCGTGCACGCGTTCTACTCCTTGTTGATCCCTCCGCCCAGCCAAAATCCGAGGTACGTGTCGGAAGTTGGGTGGTGACTCCGCATTTAAAGGCAGTGAACTCCCTTGTAGCGTGGTCACTGCCTGGCTTCACTGGCCTGTGCAACAGTCCTGTTCTTTGCTGCCTCTTTGTGTTCCCAGTAGCTCTCCATAGCGGCCTTAATAAGGTGTCTGTAATACAGAATTGTTCTTATGTGGTGTGATTGAAATATCAACTGTAAGGTCAGTTTGTTTAATGCACTTCAAAGATAATGATTAGGAAAACTGCAGACTGCGGCTAATGTGATGATAAAAGCTAGGTGAGTTGGCGGCATCCTTTTTGGTCTTTTAGAGTCATTGCAAAGCAGCAGTAGCTACGAGATGGGAAAAGAGAAAATTTCGTATTAATACAAGCTAGTGAGTTAAATATACACCTGGCTTTTGGATTAATAAGATTTGACCTGTGTTGTAAAGGATTTTTGGTTTAGTTGAGCGTTTAAAACATTACGATAATTCTTGAGAAATAGTTTTTCAAACCTTGAGACTATTCATTCAGGAACATTCAAGAATGACTAGTAATATTCTGGCTAGAAGTAGTTAAACAATGTGGTTATATTCAATTTTGACCAAATAGCTAGCCTATTGATTGGAAGACATCTTTCCACATACCTATGTGCTTCACCCCTGCAGTTCTTCACCATTACCATTATGTCTAAACAAACAATTGCTTAATAACGTAAGGTGTTTCTAATCTGTGCGTGTCTGGCAAATCCAAACTCATGATGACTTCAAGGGGCTAATGGACACTGGACTGCTTCTAGAAAGATCAGTTCTGTCAGAATTGAAACTGAAACTGTACCATGTGTGCAGTGGATTTTCTTAAATCTACAAAACCAGGCACTTG
The DNA here is from genome assembly GCA_013398295.1 of Chionis minor. Taxonomy (NCBI): domain Eukaryota; kingdom Metazoa; phylum Chordata; class Aves; order Charadriiformes; family Chionidae; genus Chionis; species Chionis minor. Next base: position 53,136 of record VZSF01009145.1, read on the forward strand.
TTAGCTAGCAAGTATCTCTGCAAACCTCGGAAGAACTTTGGTTCTGTGCTCTTCTGTTTTCGTCAAATAGTCATCCACGTTTCGGTATGTGCAATGGGTTTGGGGGGGTTCCTCATCTAAGAAGAGAAAATTATCATTTCCTTTCTAACTTTTTTGAACAACGTATTTAAGGCTTTATCTTGCTTTTGGAATTCTGACTGAATTCTGATAATTTAGCACAGACATCACAAGAAAGCAAACGCTTTAATTGCCTTTGCAATAAGATAATATGCCCAAACACTTACTCAATAGTTGCACTTTGCATCCGGTACCTTTTGAGTAGCGATGCTGTTCCAACCCTTTACTCTAAACCTGTAGAGGTTTGGAGTAAGCCAGGGAACTTGGGCATCTACTTTTCAACATGATTTTTTAACTGACCTTGGCGTGTCAAGCTAATGTTGGAGCACAGGTACTCTGCTGAAGACAGCTTGTCTGAACTCCTCACGATCACGTAGCCACTGGAGACTGCCTCCTTCCTTGACAGTATGACAAAACATCATTTTTCAGTAACTGTTCCTGTGTCAGGTAGTGTTCGCTGCCCCAGTTTTCCCCATGCATCTCAGTTATGTAAGTTGTAGTTAGAAAGAAAATAGGTTTAACGATTTAAGGCATCTTTTTTAATTGGTACACTAGAACTGCCCTTTTCGAGTGTTTTTCTTTCCACATTTAAATTACAGCAGTTCTTAGAGCATTTCATGATTGTGTACTTCACATAGCAATTTGAGTTCACTGAAGCAGCTCATGTTTTCTGTCTCAGATATCTTTTTTTTTTTTAAAAAAAAAAGTGTTTGCTCTGGTTTCTAAACTATTTAAGGCTATTAATCAAAACCTAGGTCAACACAAACAGCTTCCTGTAATATCAGGTCTTCAACTTGCGATCCCGTTATGTAAAGGAAAGATGCCTAGGTCCCTACCCAAACTGCTCAGAGTGTATGTAAACCTGTAGGTAAACAACAACCTTTTCATCTGCAAAGAGAAGTATGAGAAGTGGGAGGAAGAAGAGAGGGAAGCCAAGTTATTTTTACTGTAAATATGTCACTTTATTGACTTGTTAATTTCAAATTTATTCAAAAAAGCAGGAGGAAGAAACAGTAATGTCTGCCAAAAACAAAGTAATTAGTGGGAGTTGAAAGATGTCTAATGATTCTTACAAGTACTAAAGAGGAATAAACTAGTCTCTTATTAAACTGGATATGGACTTTTAAAATGCTGTAGTAATTCTATTTTGTCTTTAAAAGCATGTGCACTTACATATGGTGAATTAAAACCCTCTTTATTAAAGTAACATTGTTTATTCACAGTAACATTACAGACAGCAGGTGTTTTGGTTATTAAAAAAAAAAGTAAAAAACTGAAGCTGACTCCACAGAAATAAATGTTCAGATGATACTTGGTAAAACTGATCTTTGAGTTGAAGATGACAGAAGAGACTTCTAGTTTAATGCTGAATGTGCCTGTTACACCTCCATGGTCTAGCATGAAAAATAAGATCTTGTTTCACGACTGCATGTGCTATGGAGCATCTTTTTTTTTTTTTTTCCCCCTTGTCTTATGTCTTATGGCCATGATTAGTCCAATCACCAAATTAACGAATGCATCTGTTCTCCCAGTTCTCGCTATCCAAAGAAGCTATTGGTGGAGGTCTGCAATTAGAGGAGCTGGGAAGAAGAGGACAGCAGTGTCTGAGAATCTCTTAGGAGAAGTAAGGCAAGGTGTTGCAGAGAACAACCACCTCGTGCTTGTGGTGTAAACACAGGAGATGCGGAGCTGAACCCTTTTAATTCAACACTGGTTTGGTCTTTGGTTGACGTGATCACATTTTCATCCTGCCATACAGGGTCATATGGGGATGGAGATTGTGTTGCCTGTAACTGATAGTAGTTAAAGACTGGAAAGAATGTTTTGCCTTGGGTCGTTCCTCTGCATCAGAATTGGGCTTCTTCTCTTCATCATCTCTTCATCAGCTTGCCTGTTTTACCAGTCAGTGCCCAGGCATAACCACAGAGATCTCCCTCCATGTGCTCTGGCGTTTCCTCTGCCGTGCCCATGGTGCTCGGTGCTCCCGCACAGTGTGCGCGTAGATCTTTGCTTCTCTTAATCTCCATGGGCCATTGCCCACCTCCTTCCTTCTGCCACCTGAAAATGCCATTGCAAGGAAACAGAACTGAGGAGTACTAGCTGTGGCTTTCTTTTTAAACAGTAGTTTTATTACTACCATTTCAGACAGAAAATGACAGTAGTCTGTTGAGTATCCCACCCCCATGTGAACTTGTCCAGGAGTAGTTTTTTTAAAAAAAAAAGTTTTTTTTTTTTAAGCTGATGAATAAATTCTTCCCACATCTGCCCCTGCAACTCATCTGACAAACTCAGGTGTGTAAAGAGCATCTCTAAATCACAGAATCACAGATTGTTAGGGGTTGGAAGGGACCTCTGAAGATCATGTAATCCAACCGCCCTGCCAGAGCAGGTCCACCAGCACAAGGTACGATAGGTACAGCAAGTACCTATTGGGAGCTCAGCAAGACCTGAGGTAACATTCTTAATAGAAACATGATGCCTGATAGGACTGAGCAGTGTGAAACAGTGTTTGTGGTGCAGTGTTTGTAGCTCTAAGGGTTCTTGTTTTTCTTCCTGGGGACGGGTTCTGAAGTCCCGCGTGCCATCCATGCCTGAATGCAGCTCCTCAGTTCGCTGTCGGCTGCGCGGTCACTGCATGCTACAACCGTGCTCGTTCTCAGTTTCCTGTAGGAGAGTGCCTTTGATTAGTCCTCCCCAGCATCTTTGAGGCACGGAAAAAGTCATGGTAGCACAAAAACCCATGTGGGTTTTAGAGCTTGACAGAACCTACTTGGCGTTATCTGTAGCTGGCAGTTCCCGTCTGCTCCTCCCTACCATGCATGTGTTGAAATGCTAAAGAAAGCAGGATATTAGATTTACGAGGAGATACTGAGGAAAAACAAATATCAAAAAAACAAGCAAGCAGAAATGTCTAATTATGGGGGATATGGAGCAGCAGGGTGTACAGAGAAGATACCCATGAAAGTGAGTAAGAAACAAATTGACTGTAAGTAGATTTATTTTGAGGGGATGATATGCATGAAACGAAAAAATGCTATTGGTAATTTTTCATATAGGCCTGTGAGGGAGGAAAATATGCCTACAATATCAAAACACAGTACACTTGTGAATTTGACATAACTGATATCAGGTCTTCATATGTGAAGTGACAGCGAGATACCCTTTAGCTTCAAGAGGACAAACTTCCACTCAGTCACAGTGAAAACAAATTCTTGAAGTGATGGAAGCGTACTGCTCAACAGTAACACTAGCATGTCTTGTATTTGGGAGGAAAGCAACATAAATTCAAGTCTGCGTAGAAGAATTGTTACAAGGAGGTGGGTCTCCTGTGGTATAGTCTTTACCTGTAGTGAAAGCCCTGTGGAGGCAGATGTCTGAAAATATGTGTTCCCACTGTTTGTCATTTCAGGATTGATACAGACTAATTGAAATGATATTCACCATCCTTTCCTAATCGTTATCTATGTAACTATACTATCTTTGAGTTGTTACTTAATTCCTTAAGAATTGCAGGGCTTTAGAAGAATCCCCAGAAATATTGCTGAAGCACCAAGAGAGCAAGGACAACATTAAATTTTTGCTCTCAAAGGCTCTAGGATTGTCCTGGGAGCTCAGAGAAGGTAACACTGATGGATAGGGTAGCTTTAAAGGGAGAAGAAAAAAAAGCTTACTTGTTTTTAGATCCTTTGGTAGTAGACAAGTCATTTAATCTGTACTTAACCTGTGTTTCTCCAACATAAAATGAAAACAGAGTCTTCCTACTCATAAAATCCAGTAATGAGTGTGAGGCATCTGGGTACTAGTTTGTTAAAAGGTCTATTTGACCTTTTTAGTCTATTTGAATGTGATTAATACTTTTAAGAACCTTAATGTATTGTATATAAGCCATGTAGGCAACTAGGTGGTCATATAATTCATCAGGAACGGCTGTCTTCGGTATCCTAGAGCAGCTTGGTATAGATTTTTAGAGATACTGAATCATTCATATTACTTACTTTAAGGATAAATGGTAACATTTATCATAGACTTCCCATTTTTATTTTGTAAGTCTTTCAGCACAATGATTGAATAACACTTTGAAAGCTAATAATTGCAAATGCTAGATATTGTTTGTATTGTGGAGGTGTTTTGCACTGTCCCGATCAAAGTAACAAATATCATCAATAGACAACACATTAATGTTATGTATGTTCAAGGAAGCTGTTAGAATACAGCATTTGTTTAGAAAATATTTGAGATAATAATGTATGATTTACTCATAAGAAAACTCAACTTTGAGTTGAATTTCAGTTGAAGCTGTGAAAATACTTGATATTTTGAAACAAGAACTTGTGCCATCACTGCAGTCTTCTAAGGTTGTGCATAGGACAGGAAACAGCTTATTAACATGAAATTTCCATCTTTATTCATGCTTAACTGGAGTAGATCTGAAGACAGTTCATTCAACAAAACAGCAATTTGGAACTACATTACAGAGCTCACTTGAGGCAACGTGCTCTTGCTATATGGATTATGGAGACTACTGACTAGTTTTATTTTCTTACGTTTAACCTGTTTGACTAGAGAAATAAAATTTTTCTGGCTGTCTTCTGGCTTATACAAAATGTAGTTAATTAAGACATGCTATACTTTCTCCCCAGAGTCAAAGTGTAATGTTCAACTGGCCGACTTGCATGAATAATCCATCACTGTGAATCATTAATTTAGAAGACAAGCTATAGTAATTGATGTCTTTATGCAAGCTATAGAAATGCTTAGGGAAATCACTTATTTTTCTTGTTGGTACGTTTTTTAATTTGTTTTAGAATATTTCCAGGCCTGCGTAGTGTTGGGCTCTAGCCTCTGAAACAGATTCACCTGAGATTAACGGTTTTTGTGGGAATATGATCTTGTTTTTGAGTAAAAAATCTGAATATTTTTATTCCGAAAAACTATTAAAATCATAAGACTTAACTTTGGGCTAATTTTAATGTGTGTGTGCTGGACGAACCACTGCTAAAATCTTGGAGGTTTCTAGTAAAAAGGCCTGGCACAGTGATATAGCAGTAGCTGTTATGTAGTAAAAATGCTTTTCAGAAACCATGCCACTATTATATCTGGTAATGCAAACAGGGGTTGCAAGCACTAGCACACACTCTATGGGTTGTTATTTAGACCTTCATATATTCTGATATGCTGGAAGTGATTAACTGATGAGTTGATAGCACGTTTCTACATCAAACTAAGCATATCAAAGACTGCTGATATGTATATTTTGTTGGGAGACAACACCAGAAGGTACTTCAGCACACGATTCATAAAGTTCTCTTTTATATTGAATTATACTGTAACCATCATGTCTGTACGGCAAGAAAAGTTACCAATTTTGTTTCCTTTGTAGGAATATTAGGGTTTGCTACTCTGCAGTGATACATACCAATTTACAACTATTTTGTCTGTCTTCAAAACAAGAAAGATGTGTCTAGTATTTGAATGGGAGCCGACAGCTTGGTGGTATTTCAGTAGCAGTTCAGAAGCAGAGTATCTGTAACCCGTAACAAAGGCATCAGGTTTCTGAGGTAAAACCACCAAGTGGCAATGTTTTTTGTATTATTAAAGATCAAGGTAGTTTCAGCATTTTTTTTCTTTTATTGCTGGTCTCATATATATGAAAATAATATATCTATTCCATCTCTAAATTTTTCCCACACCAGCACCCGAAGATGTTGGTCTTGAATTTGAGTCTTTCAACTTTGTACATTGTATTGCAGTTGTAGATTATGGGTATGGTTATGTTCTCCTCAAATAGACTTTACATTTTTCATTACAAAAAAAAAATTATGGGCTAATGAAAGTTTTTTAATGCATGGAGATTTCATACATGCAAAATATGATAGAATTAGTCTTTCAATTGACTTTAATGGGTCATGGACTAGACGTACTGTGATGTTTTCTATTCCACAGAGGAAGCTTCTTAAATACTTCTCGTGTTCAGTAACTGAAATTAAAAGTGGATCATTTCTATATACAGTCTTTAGGTTATAATGATTCTGAAAATCAGCAGGTGTACAGTTTTTTTGTGTTCTTTTTTTTCTTACCCTGGAATATTTACCTCATTTAGGCACTAAAATAGAGGCTTGTTATCATATGTGCGTGGCTGCTTCTGTTTGTTCTCAGCCGAGCCCTGGTGTGCTGCACTCTCAGAAATCCAGCCCTGAATTTTGACATTATGTAAAAGAACAAAAAGAGAAAATGTTCGCAATAAATTGGTATTTGAGCTAAATTCAAATAAGCTTTGCCATTTTGGTTCAGTTTCATAAGGTATGAGAAGTATATTGCTGATAGCTTCAGTTGTTGAAAAATGGTAATCACAACTTTTATAAGGTGAGATAAATCATATATATTAATGTTCCCTGTGGACATACAGTGGCTTGGCCCTGGGACATTAAATACATAATTGGGTTGTATAATTAACTTTTTTCCCCTATGGGTTGAACGGCTAAGCATGCAAAACGCTCTGAGTAGGTCCAAAACATTTTTGTAATATTAGTGCAAGCCAAGGCAAAAAAATCTGTAATTTTTCGTACCTTTTAGATAAAAGCAAAGATGCATAGTGAACTGAACTTGCTTTCCTAATGGGGTTTATATGCCAGCAGTAAAACTCACAAAACAGTGACTACTTCTGTGTTTCCATACCTAACGCAGAACCGAGATTTGAACCTTACTTGCCTGCCTGGCCAAAGAATTCCAAAGTCATTGAGCCAAAAGAGATTTTGAGCTGGACCTTTCTTGGTTTTCCTTTAACAGTTGTTTCATTTTGTGTTGAGCATAGACCGGGAGCAGATATAGATAGTCTTTTTCTCTTGCTTTCCCTCTCATGCGTCTTCCATGTGAGATGATTAGGTAGATAAAGTCCTTTTCAGCACTGTTTTTCAGTGTTTAAGAGGTACGTAATTTTATGGTTCTTAAAATGGGGCCATAGAACGTATATAGATGGGGATGTAGGTGTGTGTATACGTATGTATATGTATCTTTTTCAGAAGATGGAGGAAATGTATGCTGTGTCTGAGGAACTTTGAAACTTGCTCCTCTAGTTCATCTGCTTTGCCAAGTCACAGTCAACTATGTCTTGACTCCTGACGCGCTTGTCAAACCTTAAAGGGATCTGGTGGATATGGGTAGATCCAGAGACCTTTCTGGGCAACCTATTTCAGAGCTTTGTTGCCTTTGCCAGTAAAATGCTGTTACTAAAGTCCAGCCTGACGGTTTGTTACTACAATTTGAGACTCTTGTCCCATCACTGTGTGTACGTAATTGGATTAGTATTTTAATTCCTTTTTTTCTTCAGCCTCCATGATTAATATAAAAAATAGAGACTAAAATAAAACATCCCCAGACTGGCAAAATTTGATCTTTTTATACTTGTCTACCTTAGCTGGCATCATTGTTAGTCCAATTAAAGAATAAGTACCAGCCTTAAAGAATTCATAGCTGGACTGGTGTCACAGTCAAGCTTAGAAGAAAATTACTTAGACATAGAAAATACTTCTGGTTTTTGAAAGGTACAGCTTTTATTCCACAGTAACCACCTGGACGTCTTTGGCAATTCATTAGCAATATCATAAACCAAATACACTATCTGAGATATCCACAGTTTGATCAGGACATTACAGGGAAATATGGCTGCTGTTCCCTTCCCGAAACAATTTGGCCAAAAGACAGTGGTGAGACCTATGAAAAAATGAACAACCTGAGGACTATGGGGTAGTTAGTGCTCAAATTTTGTAATATCACGCTCTCATACTTTATATATAAGCAGGTTAAACTGGTAGAACCTTTAAAGCAAGTACAAGGAAATGTTTTTCTAATAAGGCCACCGTAAAGATTTTTTCCCTAATGTAAACTCATTGAATGGGAGTGTAAGCAGCGTTTGAGGTTAGGGATCAGCTGTGGCCATTCAGGCTTGTAATTACAGCTGTGATAAGTGTGTTTTCAAGTCTTGCTGTACTCAAGAGTTTTCTTAATCCATTATGTTACTAGGCCTTTCATTGCCCCTCCTAGTACTTCGTAACAATTCCTGAAACTCCATGAATCATGGGAAAACAAATGTTAGGCTATTAATTTCTGGCTATAGAGACATAAATTTAAATCTTACCTAGGCAAATGCGTGGTCATCTTTGACATCGTTATTATTGTATTTAGTAACCACAATAAGCATACAAATATTACAACTCTATATACAGTGAAGACTGGATTGTTTAAAGTCCAGGTTTTTAATTTAGCATTGGGGGAAAAAAACTTTTATTCCGTTATTATTCATAGGTTTGGTTACTGCAGGCTTTGGGAGCTGGAAGAGATGTGTCCTGTTTAAGGTTTGATGGTTGCTGCAATAGGCTTCCCTGTATTTTTATGAAAACAAGCACGCAGCCGATGCCTCAGCTGATTACTGTTTGGTCTTTAAGCCTTGCCGAAATCCAGGCCTTTGAATGTCGAACAGCACTGGACACTTGGTACAGTTGAGCTGCTTTCACCTGTACATAGTTTGCTGCTTAAAAAAACTCATCTTTGAGCATTGCTCTTCACTTAGGGAGCCCTTGTCTTCTGCCTTGGATGACTTTGAACAGGAAGAAATACATTTAAAAAGAACTTTATTAATATTACCCCTTTAAATTCTACCACCTTGCCTGCTTTTTTTCCCTCTAAGAGGTGGGCTGGCCGTATTGAACAGTATCTCATGTATCACAGGGACAAACTTTATCTGATGATGAGGCAGAGGTGGCTGAGGTACACAGTCTAGTTTCCGCAAAGCGTACAGTTGATCTCTGTGTGCTTCTTCAAGGATTTAACAGATTCTTTATGCCATTAGAGATGTGCTTTTGCCCATTTACACATTAAGATGTATTCAGATCCAATAGAATAACTGTTCTGGGGTGAATAACTAAAAAATGTGCATGCTTTGGGCAACACTTCTCATACAGCTGCACCAACTCCAGGAGGTCTGTATGAGGCAAGGCATTCTGGTTGGTTGCTGGCTAATGAGTTTGCTGCTGAGATATATTCATCGAAAATTAAAATACCTTTTCTGCTGTGGCTGCGTTAGTGGAACTGGATGGCACAAAGTGGGTCTGAATTCCTTGCTTTGAGGTACAGCTGTCCACCTTGCCTATTTAACAACTTAATTTAGACATAACAATAAGATAAACTGTGGAAAACTTCAAAATTGGCATCTTGTGTACAGGCACAAGAATTCAGGTTAGCCTATTTAGTTTTCAAAGCCACGCTAATTAAAAAAAGATTAACCTAGTTTTTAATAAGTGTGTGTATTACCCACCAATGTAAAATACTAGACACGCATGAATCATAGCTTATAATATGAAAAATGGGAGTAGTATTACAGTCTCTCTAACAAAAGGCAGAATTAATATTAACTTGCCATAGGAAATCTAAAGGAAACACCTAAGACTTAAGGGAAAACAGGTAGTCTATTTTTGGGGAGGGGTAGACAATGAGGTTTCAGCCCTTATTTTTTCATTCTGGGTGTTGGAAGTCACTTGATTACTTTCTGTAAGTTATTGGAGTTTTTGAATTATAAAATCCTATTTGAAAATCTTAAACCCAAACCAACCAAACAAAAACCCCCCTGAACATCCTCTGTACAACGTGCCACACAAAAATTCATATAACCACAGGGAGACATGTAGATGTGAGCCGGTGGACAACAGAAATGGGCTGTTTCTTCAGTGCTTCATGACTGCCCTTGTCTGTGTGAAGTGCTTTAGCATTTAGAATCAGACCTAACGTGATACAAACTTCTCTGTGTGGGAGAATAAGCAAGATTAAGATAAATTCAGCTCCCTATGTGTGTTGTTTAAATGGCTCATCGAGAGGATACTTGGAACAGCTTCAGTTCTCATAAACACAAACCAATGAGGCTTGAACAGTGATCCACAGAAGTGCGCTTCAAGGCCAGTTTCTACCTTCCAGGCGCAGCTTGAATACTGGACTCTAAACTGAGCTGTTTTGTCCGTGGTGAGCCAAGAGGGATGTATCAACAGCTATAGGTCTCCAAGGCCAGGGTAAACAAAACTATTAGAACAAAAATGTGAATATTTTCTTCGGCTTTTTTTCTTTCTTTTTTTTTCCTCCAAGTAAAATGAGTCTTGTTTTTTGCCTCTTAACTGATGAAGCTACATTTCTTTGGTTATTGCGTATCTTCTGTTGTGGATAAGATACCTACGCAGCAGGGGTTGTTTTTTCTCTCTATGCCTTTCTCTTTCCACTTTCCACTTTCTCATTTATCCCTTGAAACTGCTGCTGTTCCAAATACTGTCTCTGAACCATTTCAGTAACACTCGCAGGGCGCTGAGTTTGCGTCTTGTATTCATAGCCCTGCCAGCTCACACAGTTTGAACAGTATGAGCCTACTGTTGTTTCCTCTTTTTGTTTTTTTTTCCCTTAAGCTGGTAAATTCACAAATGCTTATGAGGAAGCAAGAGGGAGGAAGGACTTGAATGATGCCATTGAGGAAAAAAGTGAGCATTTTAGGGGCCATTCTGTCCACTGTGCCATAGTAGCTGGCTTTTCCTCATGTCCAGATACTGTGAGTTGATCAGGTGTCTGTAATCAGGCAGATGCCCGGGCTGGTTTCCTTTTTTTTTTCTAATTTTTTTTTAAGATATTTGCTTCCACTTGGCAGCAGCTCTGCAATATAAAACTGGAGTTCTGGAGTTGAAGAAATCATGGAGATGAGAGAGATAAATAAAAATATTCAAAAATATATGAAAACTACTAGGAGAGCAGACAGCAATGCTGCTGAAGCCTAAGAGGCAAGAATTGGAATTGGCGTTAGGGCAGGAGGAAGGAGAAGTTTAATTTTCTTTTCCACGTGGTCTTTCCATGCTTCTCACTCCTTTGGAAAGATCAACCAGCATCCTTCACATAAAAAATAGATAAATTAAAAAACCCCTTCATATCATATGCCTTGTTTGGAGTTTTCCACTGTGTGAAATACAGAGTGAAAAATCCTATTACTAGCTGAGTTTTGCATCTAGATTATTCTGCAGTTTTTAGGGGAAAAAAAAAAAGTCTGTATTTTGTAACAGAAATTACGCTGTTATCTTGGAGAAATATTTGAAATGGTGAAGCTTACATAGTAGTGCTAAATTTTTTCTCTCGGTGTTACTGATTTTGATGGAATGCGCTTGTTCATTGACTCCCTTTTGCTGCTTCAGAAGTAAACACCCTCCGAGCGACTCTTTCTCGCCCTTTTGTCTCTGAAGTTTTTGTGCAAAACCAGCTTTACAGGCTGTTTCCAGTCTGATTTCTGTATCAACTGTGGCTCTGTTGGTCGGGCTCCGCACACTTGCCAAAACAGCTCTTTCAACTGGTTTTGAAAACCGTCTTTCACGGGTCCTGCCCAGCTTCAGCCGTCGCGCCAGGACAGCTCTATTAACCGCCGGGCAATGGCCGGGCCACCTCTGCCAGCGCCGTCCCTGCGCTGGCTCCCGAGCAGCTGCCAGCGCGGAAGGTGCCAGGGCTGCCGCAGCGCTGGGGAGTTCTGCCGGCACGATGCTGTGCTCCAGAGCTCGCCTGGGCCAGCCTTTAATACCGCTCTGTCGCAGGCTGTCAGGACTGCGGCTGTCGTGACAGCCTGTCTGATCAATGCCGTCGCTCCTGCGAGGAATTGTAGCTGGCTGGGAGCTCGCCGCTGGCGGCGGCTGCTGCGATCCTGTATCTTCCATGCAGAAATGGAATATAAAGCAGAGAAGTGTTAGAGAAACAGTGTCTGTGCGTTAGAAATATCAATCCTTGTAATGATGAATTGCCGTTTGTAATTAATCAGGGTATACCATCTACTTCTAAGGCTAGGGTTAATTGTTCTGCGTTTCTTTCTAAATCAATCTGTGTATCTTATTACTGTCCTGTAAGAAACTAATTCTGATCTAAGTAGTGTTAACATAAGTGAGTAATAACTCTCTTGGTAATAGTGACATTACCTAAATGTAAATGGAGCCCAATGTTGATTGCGAGTCCGAAGCCAATATCGTCTGGTAGGAAAGCAAGCTGTTTTGTATTCCATTTATGAAGTGATAGACTCCTTTTCTAAAATCCTGATACATTTTAATTAACTTTCTTCATCTTCTTGACAAAGTTATATCCATAGCCTAATCTTTTTTTCTTCTGAAGTCCTTGTGAAGGAAGCTGAACAATGGATTGGAGCATTAACTTTGGCTTTGAACTTTTGAAACGCTGTTTCACAGCTAATATGTATCTTGTCTATGTAGTTATTTTGGCGTGATTTACAGACGGTCATTCTTCATTGCATTTTATTAAAGACCATTAAAAGCTTTCCTGGGTTGGTCGGTTGGCTTTTGAAATGCATTCGGCAAGTCTCCTCCAAAGAGACGCAATTTTAAGGTACTTCTGGTACAATATTTCATATTCCTGTAAATCGCTGAATAGTGAAGGGCTACTGTTCTGTTTTTGTTTATCCCTAGTTAGTTCTGTCCTTCAACTTTTGAAGGTTTAAAATTGGCTGTGAGAGCTTGTGTAATGCCAGGCAAAGTATATGGCTTAATATACCATATCTCAAGCGACTTGATGCATAAATTGCAAGAAAAAGTGTGTGGCACTTGAAACATTGTATTCCAAACTCACTCACCATAAATGCTTTCACACAATGTATTATTAACATTTTTTGGTTTTGCTGAAGCTTAAATATCATAATGCATTACAGGAATATCTGTGACATAAGTGACAGCTTTCATCACTTATAAAACTACGCTCCAGTACATGCAGTAACGTTGCCTTTAGACTTCAACTGCAGTGATTGCATCTGGCAGTTGCATATGGTGCAACTTAGCTACTGCCCTTTTAATTAAATTATAGTTGGGAGCTTGCTTCTGGGAGCTTGCTGATCAACTGAATTTCACAGTAAAGTAACAGAAATGTGACTTACTGTAAGTAAGGGAATTTGGAGTACAAGCAGGCAAGAAGTTGTTCTTGTATCTAAAATAAGTGATTGTGGTGTGCCATTTCGGCTGCTTCTGATAGAAACCAACTACTATGGAATCAGATCACACCCTTCCTCTCCCTTCCTTTCCCAAACCACTGTAAAAAAATTTGAGGGAGAAAAAATAATGCTACGGTCTCATTTGGGGGTATCTTCCCTAAATGATTGGACTGTGAGTGGAGTGCTAAGTCGGCCTGTTCATTTAAAAGAAAAAAAAAATATCCATAAGTAGAACTTGGGAAAACTTGTTCTTGAGAGCCTCTGACTAAGACTAACTTCACCTCCTGTGTCTAGGCACTGTCCCTCCTTTCATAGTAAAATCAGTCCCAAGAGGAGGTTCCCACTGGTGGGTTCTCAGGCCTAAAGTAAGGCAGTTTTGGGGCACCTGTATGGACCTTTCTGTTTGCATCTTGCTCTGTTCTGGGAAATCCAGCCATTTCACTTCTGAACAGAAGAAGGCGCCCCAAATCTTAAACTTAATGCAAAATGTAAAATAAAGAAGTTGGGATCCAGTCACTGTTTTGATGATATACAAAGTTTTAATTTGTTAGTCAGACAGTATACAGAGAAAGCTGTCTAAAATCAAAACAAGCATAACTGATGCTTCTGAAATGAAGTACACTGATTCTTTCAGCCAGTTCCACTCTTGTCAATAGTGAATTGAGGTCAACATCTTCACCACGAGACCAATGTCCACGGGAGTGACCTCATTCAGAGCGGTGGACAAGACTGACAACCCTCACTGAAACATAAATATGTGTTTAAAAAAAATAAATCAATATATGCCTGATTAATCTGCTTCCATGGGACTTGTCAGGTAGACTTCACCTTTTGATATGTTGAAAGCTGATCCAATGTTGTATTTCAATCTCTAGCCTTGAAGCTCTCCCCGGTCAGGCTTTGTTGACTTTCTCAGAAGGGCCACGTGCACACCATCAATTCTGCACCTTTATAATCCATAAATTCTCTAATACTTCAAATTTTCTCCTTTACAGAGCTTGTTTGGTGTTTTTTTTATTTATAGCTTTCACTTTGTGGGGCACATTGTAGCTGTCACCAGTAAAAGCGCTCTGCCAAACAATTTCCGTTTTTTTTCTGTTTTCTTCCAGACAGAAGAAACAAATTGAGAAATTTTATATGGATCCTCATGATTGCAGGCCTTACAGTAGTATTTTCTGAAATAAGACCACATTTTCTTAATTGTCTAGACATGGATTTAGATGTTTGCTTTAGGCTATTCAAATTTAAGTATTTTGGACATGGCTTCTCAGCATCTCTTTTTATTTTTTAATTGGAGCTGAGGGATTATGCTTGAGGAAGCTCAATTAAGACAACTTTGGCTTGCATAATTGCCTCAGCAGGTTAGTGACTCGGTGCCAAGCTCCGTGCAAGTTTAAAAACATTTGGGATTCAATGGTAGAAATTGTCAATATGGAAGTTTTCAGTGTAGCAATTTCCTTTTGGGTGTTCTAGAAGCTACTGGTGTTATGGTGTCATTTAAAAAATAGGAGTAAAGACTCCTGAGGGGCGTGCTTTGCTCTGTGGTGGAGAGCAAGGTTTTAGTACAGTCCAAACACTTCTTTTAGCATTTAGAATGACTCCTCTTTGTCTAAGAAGAGTCACTAGAGGCATAAATATCCTAGTATTTGATATATTGCTATTGTGCTGCTTTCTGATGAAATTAACCTCAAGGTTTGCTGCTCCAGGAGGCAGTGACTCCATAATTGACAGATGGTGATAAAATCCCATAACTTTATTAGTAATGTTTGTGCAGATTGAAATATGGATGTCGCTGCACATCTCTGAAGCAAATGGATTCAAACAAGCTTAATGATTCTAGTTATGTCTGCAGAATTTCTGTTTGACAAGGTCATATGCTCACATAAGCTAAGGATAAATGTTTTTTTGCAACACAGAAAATGTAAATACATACCCTAGCATGAAGGAGTTGATTTGCTGGCTAAATGTAACGCATGTTATAGCTAGCATTTATGTGCCTGCTTGGCGTCGAGGCATGTATAATTTCACATGATTGTCACCACTTTGAATAACCAAACTACTTCAGATAACCAAAGTGCTCTGTAGATACCTTCATGTGCTGCTTGCACTGTCTGCAATAGCTGTAACTTAAAACATTTTGTGGCTATCTAGTTATTCTCCCTTTTCCTTGGTTATATTCTTTTGGCTATAAGCAGTAACACGTCATGAATT
This sequence comes from Chionis minor, assembly GCA_013398295.1. Lineage (NCBI taxonomy): Eukaryota > Metazoa > Chordata > Aves > Charadriiformes > Chionidae > Chionis > Chionis minor. The sequence goes on from VZSF01009145.1 coordinate 68,455, forward strand.
GCATAGCTGTTGCTTTGAGAATTGGTACTTTCATTTATCTCCTGTCCCCTTCAGGCAGGCTCTCCTGTATCTCGGCTCCACGTGTAAGCATGCCCTGGTGGATTGTGTAAGTAGACCCTTGGAGCGCTTGGTAGGATGTAGATTTCCTATTTAGATGTTTGATTACAGAGGTTAGCCTTTGCACTGCCGTACCCTCTATACCTGCCTGCTTTCACTTATTATGTCAAAGCAATTATTTTTCGGGTTAAGTCAACTCGGGTTATAGCCTTGTTTCACAGTACCTTGTCTGTCAGTCCCCGTGCTGGAGGGAGAGAGCAGGTGAGTGAATGGAAGGGAAAGGACAACTGGAGAGAGGAAGTGCCGCGTTACTTCTGTGGGATTTTCTGGAGGTAAAACCAGAACATTCCGGGTGTGAGAACAGTAATGCTAGCTGGAAATGTATTTTTTGCCCAGTCTTTAAATAAATAAAAATCTGAAAGGTTACAGTCTCGGACAAGCAGAAATGACTGGAGAAATGATTCTTACATTGTTCTGCAGTGAAAACCAATTGAGTGGATTTGCGAGAATCTTGAGATTTCGGATAGCAGCCGCGTTCTCCCCCTCTTTTCAGGGCAGCGTGCCTAAGGCAAGCCTAAACCAGTCCAGGAGCTCTTCCTTACCACTGTGTACCTCCTCTGCACATCCTTCAGGGTAGCCATGACAACCACCGCCTGGTCCTGGTGAACAGCTAATGATCTTGTTAACTATTCAGTGCATCTCCTCTGCTCAACTGGTGTTCGCTGGTTTCTTCATGGAGAGAGAGTTGTGTTGATGTTCTAAATTGTTGTTACTGGTTATGCAGTCTCTTTGATATTGTACTGTTTGATAAGATTGTCAACAAGAAATCATCTAGAGCAAAGGTGCCTGCAGCAATTGTCATGTTTACTCACTGGCAAAGCAGTAGTGGCTGAATTTCACCAAACTTGTCTCTCCGTTCATAATTAATCTTTCACAAACATGATGCATTTTTGGTTGGATATGAGGGGAAGGAGGAAGCACCCAGAGTCTACCTAGATACATAGATACTATTTTTTCCCTCTGACCAGCAGGGCTGGTTCCCTAAGTAGATTCATCTCTTGCTTTATAAAATTGTTCTGCCAGACTTCTGTCTGTTCCTGCAGATGCTCTTCTTTACAGGAGAGAATGTAATCAGTCCTGTTAGCACACTTGCTTTTCTTCCCAAGCTTTTCTTTTATACACTGATCAGAAGGAATCAGCAGTTTTTCTCCTTTGTGCCTCCCACACCTTTGGTGTTTAGCTTGCGTGTAGCCAAGAGTAATCTTTAAGGCAACTAATCTTAGTTTGGTTTCTGCGTGCTGAGGAACTAAGGCAATAAATCACAGCTTTATTTTGTAGGTTTTTAAAGCCATAAATGAGTTTCTGTATAAAACCCACAATCTTTAAAGATGTAGAAGACAAGGAAATTACAACCCCTTTTTTCAACCTGTCTGGCACACACCAGGTACTAGAATTCAACCCTTGATTGAATTTTTGGCACCTGCCTACATTGAGTCCAATTCTTGCTGTTTCAAAATTCACGTACTTCATGGCTGTGAACTCGGTTTGGGTTTGTTGATATGATACCTCTCAAAATATCTCGGCTTGCAGAGGATGCTTGCCCCTTTTGCATTTTTCTGAAAGCATATGTAATGAACTGAATAGTTCAGAGCTTGTGGGTGTGAGGGGGCGATGTTGTTCTACTTCCTCTTAGTCATTCCAGCCTTATGCTTCAGGAAAGGCAAAAGCTATAGTTAATCAGTCCTGTATTCTAGCCTCGGAATATTTTTTCAGACCTTATTAATACTGGTTTTCCTTCTGCCCTTGTACAGGAGTACATCTGTGCTGGCCACAGGGCAAACAAACAGGAATGCTGCCCTTAGACTGAGGTGGTTGTGACCTGTTGCGGAAGTGTGGTAGGCTGAATTTCAAGACTGATGAAATCTTTACAGAAGGTTTCTGAAATTTTGCATAGAAAAAGTTTCCTGGGAATTGATCTAGTCATGACATCAATGCAAGTACCTACTGAATGACATATATCTGAAATCTAATTTTTATTATTTTAAGTAACGTGTGAGGGAAGTGACAAAAAAATAAGAAAAAAATCAGAAGGAGGAGTGCCTTTCACTTAAGTTGTCTCCAAGAAAAGCTTAAACCCCTGTCCAGAACAGTGTCCAAAGGCAGAGAGGCCCCCAGACAGAACAGGCTTGTCTCTGTACCCAGAGCAGAAACACTGGAAGAATCCTGTAGGAATGTCAACCTGAGTGGAGCAGGTGTTCATATAGAGAAGTGTGAGTATGCTGGAGAAGCTGATTGATGTTGAAGTTGTGGTAAAAGTCTCCAGGTAACACCTGCCCAGGTATAACTGCAATAATGTCTCGTCTGGAGGAACAGCTGCCTCTCAGGTTTTTGAAGCAATGCTGCATTGTCTGTGTTCCGTTGCTGCTTTTTTTTCCCGAGAACAGTTGCAAGTAAGAAAAAAACTAATACTCTGACAAACCTCTGTAGCAAGCGATGAATTGTGATACACAGTTGTTTTTCAAGAAGAGGCTGTAGGAAGGAGAGTGTTTGTCTATTTGCACTGATTCTTTGTTTGCCTGGTAGGAGAGAATGAAGATAAAATAAAACAGAACTTGGGTTTTGTCAGAGACTGGCCCTCAAATGAGAAACTTGTACCTTTGGTCTTAACATCTGCGTGATTGAGTGAAGGGCATTTCAGTAGCTTTTTTCATCCATGCAGGTAACCAATAAATGCAAGATGCACGCAGTAACATTTGAAACTGGTAGTTCTTGACTTTTTTTTTAACATTGTTCAATGTGCACTTTGACTCCTTTTCAGCCGATGCAGTATTATTTAACTAGATTTCAGCTGATGCAGAACAGCTATGACAGACTGCACTGCTGATGACTCTGAGGAAGAGTCTAAAAAGACTGACTAAAAAGTTTGATGATACTCATGGGAATTGTTTAACTTCCTGGACATACATTACGTAATGTTCAGCCTCATTTCCTTCCCTTAAAGTATGTTTGTGAATAGGGTACAATCAATTTAAAAAATGTTCTCCGTGCTGCTGTGGAGACAAAACAGAGGGCCCTCGATTCTCACTGAAGAGCGATGCTGAGAACATGCTGCACCATAGGAAGTGCTCAGCTGTTCATTGGATCAAGACCTGCTGCATGAAGAGGCATGAGGAAGCATAAAACCAAAAGTAATATAGCCTAAAGTAAGGCAGAATCAGAGAAGCAGTAACTGTTATGACTAGAATGATAATTAAGAGCTGGATTCCCAGTTGTAAGTAGAACAGTGTACGCTTGTACCAGAAGTGCAAGAAGAATTGAACTGAAGAATTTAGCACAAGCATCTCGGATTAGATGGATAAGATGAGACCGTTTTCACATTGATTGGCAAGGATTGATCAAATCTGTTCTGTTTTACAGCCTTCTCCCCACTGACCATCACCCACCGATCTTTTTTGCTTTAAAACATCTTCCCTTGCATTGTGATCTTATTCATACATTGTGAGAAAGCTGTATTTTCACAGATGCAGCAAAAGAGCTGATCACATCCTCTGCCTATACCTGGGTGCTCATTTCCACCTCCATAACTGTCTTTTTTTCCCTGGATGTGTGTATGGGGAGCTTCACTGTGAGCTCTCTTTGAAAACCTCCCTAGACTAAAAGTGATGTGGAAGGGGCAGGGGGTGGAATCTAAATTGTTTGGCTTTAATTCCTACTGGGAACTTTAATTCTGTACAGCCTCACCTCTTGCATCGCCATCAGTGGGATTTAAGCATATGTTTAAAAACTAAGTTTAAGTTTGGTACTTTGTCTTGTAAGAGCATTCCACTAAACTTTATTTGTCCCCATCTATGTACTTACTCTGTTTTCTATCCAACTAAATAATTAAAAATATTATAACTTTGATTATTTCACTTAAGGAGCTTTTCTGGAGTGGTCGGGAAGAAAGAGGACTGACTTTTTTATATAATTTGGTGTGGTTTTAGATTAATTTAACCTATGTTTTAAACTACACTTAATTTATACATTAAGATTGATAAATTCCCCCCTTCTTCCCCACTGCAGTTATTTAAGCCTGTCTGGCAATAGAACATACGACAAAGATCAGTGATGGAGTGCTGAATAGCTGCCTCTGCAACTAAAAGGCTGGGGAAATTTCCTTTTTTAAAATTGAAGGTTATCTTACATCTCTCGTGGCCTTGTCAGGTCTCAAAGTAGGCTCAAACAGTTCTTGATACGGGGGGGGGAAAGCCTAGCTGTCTGTATAATTGCATCCGCAGTGAGCAATGCAACTTATTTGCTCAGATTAGGATATGAGATTCCCCGAATTTGCAGGCAGGCCAGTTTACAAGCCATGATGATGATGCTTTGGGTTCATCCTCAACAAAAGAAAGATGAGCTTCTGCTTATCTCTCTCTTTTTTTTTTTTTTTTTTTTT
>VZSF01009145.1:72960-119313 GCA_013398295.1 Chionis minor
TTTTTTTTTTTTTTTTTTTTTTTAGTACTGTTTTTGACACTGCTATAGGCCTCCTGCATGATATAAGTTTATAAGCCTTTCTCTTCTCGTACAACCTTTAGGATCAGAGGCTAATCATAGAATGGCTTGGGTTGGAAGGGACCTTAAAGCCCATCCAGTTCCACCCCCCTGCCCTGGGCAGGGACACCTCCCACCAGACCAGATTGCTTCAAGCCCCGTCCAACCTGACCTTGAACCTCCAGGGATGGGGCAGCCACAGCTTCTCTGGGCAACCCCGGCCAGCGTCTCACCACCCTCATGGTGAAAAATCTCTTCCTGAGATCTAAGCTAAATCTCCCCTCTTCTAGTTTAAAACATTTACACCCTGTCCTGTCCCTCCCCACCTTTCCTGTAGGCCCTCTTTAGGTCCTGGAAAGCTGCTCTAAGGTCTCCCCAGAGCCTTTTCTTGCCAGACCGAACAAGCCCGACTCTCAGCCTGCCCTCACAGCGGAGGGGCTCCAGCCATCTGATACCTTTGTGGCCCTCCTATTTCTCACTCCAACAGCTCCGTGTTCTTCTTTTGTTGGAGCCCCCAGAGCTGGACCCAGGATTCCAGGGGGGGTCTCCCCCGAGCAGAGCAGAGGGGCAGAATCCCCCCCCAGCCCTGCTGCCCCCGCTGTGGGGATGCAGCCCAGGGGGTGGGGGGGTTCTGGGCTGCCAGCGCACGGTGCCAGCTCCTCTTGAGCTTCTCATCAACCAGCACCCCGAAATCCTTCTTCTCAGGGCTGCTGACAATGCGTAATCAATGGGATTGAAATCCATAATCAATTTATAATACCTGGGCTCAGTCTAGCACAGCGATGTGCTGAGTGAAGCCTTGTAATATGTAACATTAGGAGAGATCCGTGCTTTCTTTTTTTTAAAGGCAGAAATCCAGACTGCCCAGGATCACAAAGAAAGCAGAGATAGCCAGTTATTTTGTACAACAGAATATTCTTAATATCCTGAAGTCCATTAATAAATGGACAGGTTAAGAAAAAATAGCTGCTATGAAGAAAAGCAGTTATTGGGGAAGTTTGTGGTATGTTGATAATGTTTGGGATAATAAAAAGATTGTCTCGGTCTTCATGAAATAAATGGTGATGGTTGTGGCTCAGACTGAAGTGTTTTCCATCGGGTGGGAGTGAAGTGCTGGGTAGTGCTAGAAGTGCACTGAAATCTGTAGTCGGCAAGGAATAAGCGCAGTATGAAGCTGGTGCTCTAGGTTTATATGACTTACCCTGTGCCGTTCTTAAATAGAATAAGAGCCTTCAGTGGAGATTTTTTTTAATATCTTGCTAATAATCAGAGAAAGATTGATCAGGTAGTGCGGAGAGATGAAGTGATGCCAACATAGAAGAGGGCTTATTAGAAACTGAGAAAAGGGGCATATTTCATACATATATATGGAAGCAATCATCAGAAAGGAGCTGGGGGGCAGGTGAGAAACACGGCTCTGGCTACCATGGTACACTAAGAGCCAGTCCTTTTTCCCCTGAAGCACGTGCCATTGCTGTACCAGTTCATCTATTTAATTTTCTCGGTGAAAAAATAAACAAAAGGCTGATCCACAGCTAGGGGACAGGAAGAATCTTAACTAGTGACTGCACCAGTTGCTGCCAAGGCACGTATGCGTACCCCGTTGCTTTTGATATTCTCAGCTATAAAATGTGAGTAGTAATGCTTAAATTATGTATCAGTGTTGTGCAAGTTAATTAGATAATCCTAGATAGTCCTTTGAAGACAAAATGCATAATATAAATGTTGTATAAAGCTTATTAAGGGTCTCTGTGTCAGGTATATAGAAACCCATGGTAACTGGAGACACGGGAGAGCTGGGAAACACGAGGCACTTGGGCTGGCTGCATGCAAATTGACTTCAGTTGAGCAACAAAATAGCACATTCACACAAATTTGTCCCATGCTGACAAGTCCTGCAGACTGGCACAACAACACGTAAACACTTCTGGACGAAAGCTTTTAGTCTTGTGCTACCCAAGCTACTGCTTTGAGAACCTTTGCTTTGTTACGGGGTAGAGATACTGTGGGTGGCAAAGAGGTGGAGCTGAAACGTGAGCTCTGTTGGTATTTCTGACCCAAGACTCTTGAAAGCAGTGGGTCAGATGCCAAGGCAGCATGAAATTCGAGGGGAAAAATGGAACAATGGAGACATAGTACACTACTCCAGGAGCTGGAATTTTAGTATCAGTTGTTGCATGGTGTGCTAAACTGGGGTAGAGTGAGAACTTTAGCTTTCTGAAGCAGCTCAGCAAAGCTTGGAGGATGGACTAGCCAAAAGCATTAGTGCTAAACCTTTTTTCTCTTTCATTTACTTTCTTGTTTCCCCCGTTGGATCTTCCTCACTGGTGTATGTAGTAACTTTGTCCTCTAAAGATCTCTGAGTAGGCGTTGTCTCTTAGCCTAGTGTAACTAACCAACTTTCACCATTATTTACTAACAAAAGGGATTTAATTTGGTAACCAAGGCATGATTTATTTTTCTTTCAAAGAATTTTTGGCTACTTGCCATGTGTTTTGCAGCTGAGCAACCTTGTGGTATTTTTCCTTTTGTCACCTGTGGCAGCAAGCTTTTTTACAGGGCTTAAAATAGTTTTACTGATTTGGAGCTTAGAGCAGGGTAGACTAATAAATTGCGTCGTACTGGAAGGTCCAATGAAAGCATTACAGATTTGCAAGTCTCCTTGGTGAAAAACTACAGAAATACATACCGATTCCAGGTCAGCATTGCTTAGCGATGACAACAACAAAATTAAAAAGTAAAAGTAGGAAAGCTGTTGCTATGTCTTTGAGGTCTAACAAAACATAGAATCTACATTTTGTTGATCTATTGCTGAAAAATTTTAGAAGCATAAATTCACATAATGAAGTAGGTTATTTTTTTTGAAAGTAGATTATTACTTTGGTATATTTATTAGTTTCTCCTCGAGATAACTGAGTTGTGCATTGAACTCTGTAACTAGGGTAGTTTTTCCATACAGATTTAAGGCTAAAAGTTTACTATTCCCTTTTTTCTTGACTTGAATCTTTTAGTACTTTAACAAGATTAACTTATTTTCTCTAAAATTTATCTTGCAGATATTAGAATCTCAAGACATGTATTTCCTTGGACTGTTGTCTTTGCTTGTTTTGCAAAGCCAAGCCTTCAAGACAAATTTTCCTGATGAAACCATTGCTGAGCTTTCTGTGAATGTTTACAATCAGCTGCGAGCTGCTAGAGAAGATGAGAATATTCTTTTCTCTCCTCTGAGCATTGCAATAGCCATGGGAATGGTAGAGCTTGGAGCCCATGGAACCACTTTGAAAGAAATTCGCCATTCCTTGGGTTTCGACAGCTTGAAAAATGGTAAGGCCTTTTAGTCATGTTTTACTGTGGGGTTTTTTGTCTTAAAGAAACAGATGGCAATGCCTGAACAACGATGGAAGTGGCCTGGTTGCGTCTGTGGGTTATTAATCAGTAGGCTTCTTGGCACCCTGGTTGATGGCCTGAGCGTGCTGAAGCACGCTTCACTGGGTTCTGCGTAAGCTGAGATGCTAACGTACAATCCTGGCCTGGGCACCTGAATCTTAATTAATTGCAGTTAACTGTTGATCTTGCTTTCTGTCTGCACAATAAGCATGCCTTTGCCTCTAGAGTTATAAGAAGATTTTTAGCAACATCTTTTTTAGGGATTATAATGAGACCTGAAAAGGAAAGCAGTAGTTTTAGCAATATTGCTTATAAGAAAGTGTGAAGATCTTGTAAGTTAGCTGGACTTGTCTCTTTCTTTGACACAACTCGTTTGGTTTCTGTAGATAGAACGTGTAGGTTCTTTATCCTAATTCAGTGTTGTTAATGTTCTGTCTGCGTTGTATAATGACACATACAGATAGGCAAGCTAATTTAGGAAATAGAAGCGTCGTGGCTGTTTCAGCACAATACGCCACGTGCTCCCATCAGCCTTTCTGAGAAACAAGAGGCATTTCTTTAGCAGAGAGCAAATACTACCACACCGTCCCGTTTCTAGTGCGGGATGAGCTAAGCCACGCGTCTGGATGTGGTGCTGTGCTGTGGAGTGCAAGCACACTCTGCTAGTGCAAGCGTCTGTAATATCACTGCAAATAGAGGAGATGACTGAATGGCAAAAAGTGACTTTGAAGAGGCAATTTCTATGAATTTTGATGTCAAAGTAAGTGGTTTGAAATCTCAATGACACGTCTTGTTCATACACTGTACTGGACTTTAAGCCTTTGGTGTAAGGATCTTGGGGAGGAATTTCTGAATACAGTGTTCAGGATGTGTTCAACATCACCATTGCACAGATGACACCTCTCTGTGGAGACTACAGCACATATGTAGTTCTACAGTGTCTCTAAAACACTGATAAATTATCCCTTAGGTATAATTGAAGAACTTAGGCAGTTGATTTGGGCTGGGCCATTCACTGTTCTTGCATATGAGTGGTATTCAGTGTAAGTACTCCAGTGATTTCTGCTTGGAATTTATCATTGCATTGAATTTTTAAATTGTAAGGGTTTTTTTGGTTTTTAGTTGTGGTGGTTTGTGGTTTTTTTATTGGACATTTCATCTTCAGGTAGACAATGCAAGAGTGTAAGATTCTTATTTTAAACCAGACTACTTTAATCCTACTCAGGATTCCTCATTACCCAGGCAAATGATTCTGTATTACTCCATGCGGGATCCTGGGAAATTCTGGAGCTGTTTTTTGCAGGGACAACTCTATGGGGAAGTCCTTTGCTTGGAAACTTGAAGTTCATTTTTTTCTTAAAAAAAAGGCTTTTAGGATGTATACAAATTCTGTTAAGGATTTTGTGGTGGCAACACATAAAAGTGTGACTTAGAAAAATTTAATTACTCTTTTGGTGTTAAAAGGATTGCCATTGATAGCTTTGTCTGTGATGGGATCTAAATGTCTCATTAATTATGCTAGTTATATGTAGTAGAAAAAAAAAAAGCAGTAAATAGTCTGTTCTGCCTTACAGATTGTTCTTTCAGATCTAAAGGTGTGTATAGGTTTAGAAACAAGTTTATTAAAAAAAAAAAAAAGACTTTGTTTGCATAAAATGTGAGTTTCCAGCAGAAAAAATGTGGAATAACTTTATTTTCTGAAACATTTTATCTGTTTTTCTTTCCTCAGGTGAAGAGTTTACCTTCTTGAAGGACCTTTCTGATATGGCAACTTCAGAAGAAGGTCATTACGTTCTGGATATTGCTAACTCTCTCTATATACAGAATGGATTTCATATCAGTGACAAATTTCTGCAGTTGGTGAAAAAATACTTTAAAGCTGAAGTCGAGAACGTAGACTTCAGCCAAAGTGCAGCTGTAGCTACCCACATCAACAAGTGGGTGGAGAATCATACAAATAGTAAGTCCACGTGATTCTTTTATGTACTTCCTGCAGGGTTTGTGTTTCCAAAGTTATACAGTGTTTTTGAAGCCTTGGCTTTTATCTGTTCCTTTTGAGTCTGAAGTGTCTCCTCCCATAAAAAGAATTGCAGTATCATCTATTTGTGAAATTATGTTTTTTTTTCTTGTGCAGGCATGATCTGTCTTAAGTAATATTAGCCATTGCTAATCGTTTAGTAGTATCTGTCTGAATATTTTTTGCCCTGTTTTACTATCTTAAAGTACCCGTTATGTTTATTGAAGGACAATGTTTTAACGGTTGCTATTTTAATAGTATTTTAATATTGGGGTTTGGCACTAAATTACAAAAGAAATAGATAAGTCCTGCTGGTAACTGCAGAAGAGTTGCGTACAAAGGGGTCATTGGCCTATGAGTTAGATGTGTGGAGTGTCACTAGTTATGTGAGGAACTCACAGTTACAAGGTACTGAGAAATAGAATACTAAGCAATACAAAAGATCGTTTTGAACCACAATATCAGACCCTGTAATTGAATCTTTTCCAATGTGAGGAAACTAGGTAGCACGTTGAGAGAGTAGTTGATTTTAGGAAAACTGTCAACAGAGTTTCGCTACAGAAACATGCAGCAGGGGAGTAAGGAGAAGATTGTAGATGTAAAAATGCATATTCAGATCTCCATGATGTAGTACTTGCTTCGCTTCTGGAATCCCAAAGGTGTGACACTTTCTCAATACATGCGGAGTCTCAAGGTATGGGAAACGAAGTTAGTCCCCCTGTTGTAGGCATCGAAGCATAATCTCATTCTAGTTCATCTGGCATGCCCTGGAGGTTCATCTTTTATGAGTAATTCAACAGGGGACTGACTCTAACATCAGTTGTATCACTGTGAATTTGAAGGTATCAGAGTCCCCTGTAAGGGATTAACACATTGCCATGTAGTTTAAGCATTTAAGAATCCATTCTGAGCATTTAAGAATCCATAATGCCTTATGGCAGGGTATGGTACCAAAGTGGAAAAACACCTCGTATAATGCTTTTATTCCATTTTGGAAATAATGTTTTTTCCAAGGGAAAATGGCAGCTATTATATTCATAATAAATTCTGCCCTTTATCTCAAGCTGCAGAAATAGAACGTAAATGATGCGGCAGATTGCAGAGTGTTTTCAGAGAAACGTGGTGTCTGTCTGAAGGAAAAGTGAAATTCTCTTTCTTTTAGAGAGAACAGCAAGTTCTCCTGCTTAACACCTGCCGTGTGTGCTGACCGAGCTCCTAACCATTGCCCTGGAAGGAGCTGTGCTGAGCTAACAAAGGCAGCTGTGGGTCTCTTACCATCGGGTTGCGATAGTAACAGTCCCTCAGCCCAGTCTCTGACCACTAGATCTCATTCTCTCCTGCCTGCCAGCTCTGACGGAGGAGGCTTATTTTCTCATTAGAGAGAGGGGTACGAGACAGGCAGGTTTCCAATTCCAGCATGTTAAGCATGATGGGATGCTCAGAAGAGAAAACGTAACCATCAAGGTTTCTCTGGCCAGAAAATTTCTTAACATTACATTAGTGTATTAACAAAATGCGGCTATATAAAATATAAGGGAATGTGATGTACCAAATAGAAATGGAAAAACTGGAAGTGTATTCCTTCTCGATTTTTTTTTTCCTATTTTGTTTTTCAACCATGGGGAGTGAGTATGGATGGCAGTATGGTTCACATCTCATTTCTAACAATGTTCTAGGTAAAATGAAGTACAGACAGCAAACCAGAAGGAATAGTGCCCTATGGTATGCAAATTTCATGCCAGTTAGTCATTTCACACCAGTCACGTGCTCCAGAAAGCAAAATTAATCTGTACTTTAAACTGTGGATTAAGAAGTAATAATCAGGCTGAGGAAAGTGTTTATTTTAACACCTTGTATCACAATGTCAGTTAAAAATAGAAGTGAGCAAGAAAGCTATCTGAAGTAGGCTGTAATTCTTCAAGAATAGTGACAAATCTGGTCAGTGCACCAAATTTAACAAACTCCAAATAATTTTGCTGAAAAGCAAGCCATTTAAGATGAGCTAAAGCAGGTAACAGACTGCTGATGATGTAAATGACTTACTGAGGAGTAGGAGCAAAGCAGCTGCCATGCTCAGCTGACATACCTCCCATGAATAGAGCAGATGCTAAATGTTTTTTTCTCTTTCGCTTTTCAAGAGCTAACGTCAGTGGAACAAATGCTGTCAATTTATGGTTTGGGGTTTTTTTATGATTAGCCCTTACTTCGAAGTCAGTAGGACGTTACTGAAACTGCTTGCTTCCTTCAAAATCGGCCCAGGTGAAGTTCCAGTGGGTGTACTTGTACGTTTTAAATTAAGCACCCATTTAAGTGCTGCTTTGGATTGGAGTCGAAGTTTGTAGAAGTCCTGACCTTAAGATGACAGTGCTGAACTGTATTATAGCACCAGTGCAAACATCATTATGTGACCCCTTTTCCATTTGGTTTCATTGCGGGGTATATTTAGGTAGAGATCAGGAAACAGTTGACTAACATGTGCTCGATGGAAGGGTTTACGCACCTACGCTGTGATTTAGGTTTACAAAATACTAGCAGTTTAATTTGGGATTTAATGGAACATCTGAATTGGAAATTACATGTTAGCACGGCTTTTTATTTTCTTGCAGTTTTCAAGCTGTCTTAAGTTTTGATTTAATGCTCAATTTGACGTGCAGACTGACAGTTGATTTCCTCCTTAGATATGATCAAAGATTTTGTGTCTTCAAGAGATTTTGGTGCTCTAACTCATTTGGCTCTCATCAACGCGATCTACTTTAAAGGCAATTGGAAATCACAGTTCAGACCTGAAAATACAAGGACTTTTTCTTTCACTAAAGATGATGAAAGTGAAGTGCAGATTCCAATGATGTACCAGCAGGGAGAGTTTTACTATGGTAAGTTAGAGCTTTAGCAATTTAAAGCTAGTAAGTCTTCCCTTAATAGGTTTGTCGCAGTAATCCTCACTTGTATTGTTGCCTGTTCGTTAACCTAGAATTTGAAATGTGGTGTTTGTCCAGTGAAGAAACTCTGATTTTGATGTCTTTTTCTAATGTGTGTGCTTGTGTACTATAACTAGATAGCAACATTTATAACAACCTCTTTCTTGATTACTTTTTTAGGTACGTGTTTGGTGCCACGTGGTGGATTTCAGAAGGTTTATCCGTTATATCTAGCCTCTTTACAGTTCTTGAGCTAGCCCTGCTTCTCACTAAAATATTTTTCTTGTGCTGTGCTAAATATTAAAATGAATAATGTTTGCTCATTACTGTTGTAATATCCTTAGAAAGGTAAAGTAGGGGTTCTTTGAACAGCAAAACTATTTTATCTTGAGCTTGAACTCCAAGTGGCTCTACAAAATCTAGCATTGGCAGTATTTCACTCAGTCTCATCACTGACAAATTATCTCTCCTGATAATTACCTCTGGCCATTCCATGAAAGTCTTGGCAGCCTTAATAACTTAGACTTCTCTCTGTCTAGCCAATGGAAGTTAGGTAAGAGGTTCAGGAGTATGATTATCTACGAGCTGTGTGATTGCATAAGCTTGTTTTCTTTAGGAAAGCGGATGCAAGCCACAAATCCTGTGATGGAGAAACCAATATAAATTTTATACAGAATAGAATAAAGAGGGTGAGTTTTAGTCCCAGTATCTAGTAAATACTGCCTAGTATTAGCCTTCTAGTAAATACTGCCTAGTATTAGCCAGGCTGCCCGGGCCGGGGAAGTGGTGGAATTGCCATCCTGGAGGTATTTAAAAGACAAGTAGACGTGGTGCTGAGGGACATGGGTTAGGGATGGTTTTGTCAGTGTTAGGCTGATGGTTGGACTCGATGATTTGAAAGGTCTCTTCCAACCTAGGTGATTCTGTGGTTCTGGTTTTCCCCTATCTCCAGTGAAGACAAAAGAAAATACTTCTAATAGCTTTTTTTGTTGTTTTTCTTTTGTAGGAGAGTTCAGTGATGGCTCCAATGAAGCAGGTGGTATCTATCAAGTTCTGGAAATACCATACGAGGGAGATGAGATTAGTATGATGATTGTTCTTTCCAGACAGGAAGTTCCGCTGGTCACATTGGAACCGCTGGTCAAAGCCTCGTTGATTAATGAATGGGCTAATTCTGTTAAGAAGCAAAAAGTGGAAGTGTATTTACCAAGGTGAGAATATGCTCCCTTGTCAATAGAAGGGAAAAGGCTGCATTCAAAGTGATGGGGGCGGCAGAGTGGGTAAAACTTGAACGTCTTGATCAAGTTTGCAGTTCTGTAGCACCCACGTGAAGGTTTCTTTGACAAGAAAGCCCAGGGGGCGCATAGTGCAGAACCGTTGTTGTTAGTGCAACAGATGAGCACTGTGTTTGCATGCCTTCCATATGTAAGCTCCAGAAAGGAGAATTTAATCATCAGGAATATATCCACCTTAAATGATGTTCAGAGTATTGCCGAACTCATTAGGGATAAGTTCCATTTAGACAGGAGCCATAGAAATATTGCATGTCTGAATTAACAAAAGCTGAGAAGTTTTATTTGGGTCCTAATTATATTTCTGCGTGCTGCTAATTTAAAAAGTTCTAATGGGGTGTGTGTCTGTAGATACAAATGGTTGAGTGTTGAGAGATAACTCCAGTCAATTTGTGTCTTCTGTCTTTTCTTAGTTGTAATAAGTGCTGGTTTCTTTTTCCGTAGAGGAGCAATAGAATAACAAGATGTTACTACCAGAAAGGATGCAACTTCTGTCAGTTCATTTGTAGACACGTTGTGTGTGCTCAGCGGAATATTTGCTCGCATATACCACTTACTTACCTTTCCTAGAATTCTATTTCATCTGCCTTCAAGTATTTTTCATGGCTTGCCCTGCGCTTGACTTAGTAACAGAATGGTTTGCTACTAAATGTCACTAATAATGTGTAGTTGGATCATGATGCCCTTCAAGGGATGCGTAATGATTTCATTTAAGTGATTATATAACAATATGGCACAAGCTTGCTGTGGATCACTTCTGCTTACTCTACTTCTGTGGCACTGTGCAGCGGGTACGTGGCAGCAGAAAAAATAAACCATAGTGAATCCTTGTAATCATTAAAATAGTTCTTTGTTTTCAGATGACTTGGAGATCTGAGTTTGTTGTATTTCACATGTAAAGAGCAGGGCAAGAATCCCTGCAGTTTTATCAGCTTCCCTTCCACAGCAAAGACCACTTTCAAGAAGCGAAAAGCAGCTGAACACGATAAAACAAGCTTAGCCAGAATAAATTAGGTTGAGGTGGACTGATGCTGTCAGCATGGCCTGATTCTAACTTGAGAGGGAATTCCACTGCTCTTTAAAGCTGTTACGTTTAGAGTCAGAGTGGTGAGGCAACAGCAGCATTTTGGGGCTATTTTTCGCTGTCCCTTAGTAAGAGTTCCTTTCTTTTTTAAGTAGCATTTTCTTTGAAGAAGCAGGAAGAGCAGCAAAGAGCTGCATTGCAGGTTTTAGACAGACTGAACTTACTGTACAGTATTTCTGTGATTTTCTTGTTAGTTTTTCCTTTGGACCTTCAGGTTCCAGAAGCTTTAGTATTAACAGTCCACTAAGATGCAGAGGAGGAGCATTTCTCCTGGGCTATTTCTCCTCCAGGCTTGGGCAAACTTTATCTAGATGTTACTGAGAAGTGAAATATTGAGGATTCTTCCACCCTTAAGCTTTCCTTTTATAATTGAAGCATCTCACAGCCCGTGAATCAGGTGCTGAAGAATTTCTAGAGTGTGAGATCCAGAATGGAAATCTGTCTCCGTTGATTATATAGGGAATCTGTGAAAACTAGCTTCCAAACTTAAGAAGCTTAGCTATCTAAAGTTAAATGCATGAATGTCATTGAAAACATATTAATTATATTTATGACTTGAATTAAGTTTATAGAGGTACCTTGGAGGTTTGTTGGCTTTTAAGCAAAAGCAGAGACTCTATGACTCTCTCTGCCCAGGTTCTCAGACATGAGTTTGAGGCTTAGGTGTTGTGCGGTCATAAAACGTCCTTATTAATTTCATCCTCGGGCTAGTTGTCATGCCTGTTGCTCTTACCTAAAAATCTCAAAGAACTTGGTAAACACTTGTGAATTAAGGCTATACAAAGGTAAAATGGGTGCACTAGGTGCTGATTACTTTCAGTATTTTCAGATTATAAACGATAGCTATCGTGAGCTTGAAATTCCATATAGTAATACTGCAGTTTCCTTACAAAAATTTTGAAGATTAATTGCATGCTCCCAAAGTGTTGGATTTCCATTAGGGATTCGGAGGTGATCTACAGGATTTTATCAATGCTCTAAATAAACACTTCATAAATATTTTATGCTCTGACTCAGAAAGGCATGTTATGAAATGTGGCCTGCAGGCTCTGTCCACTGAGAAATTGAAAGCAGTGGAATAAAATTAAATTTTTATATCCTGAAAGATGCTATCCAATTATAAAGTGAACATTTTTTAAACTTATACATTTGTAATAGGACCTGAATGACTAGCCAAAGCAGAGTTAATCACAACTTTCCAATTTCTGTCTGCATTATCTGTGTGCAAATGAAATTGTGTATTATTCCTCTTAATAGCAAAGGAGAGATTTGTACAGAATTGTTAAATTATACTTTCTCATTTTCATTTTCAAATCATTGTTTCCAGCTTAACCCAGACTAAAGTGATCAACATTTTAATCCACTTTTTGCATAGGAGTGAAACAGACCATGAATCTAATTTACAAAGCTGTCTCTCTAACATAAATTATTTGAAGAGCATAGGAGGAAGTATTACCTAGTAACAGTGCTACAGTCTACAGATCTCCTCTTTAGGATTGTTCCAGTATGCCTGGCTCTTTATAATGACTTTCTTGCTTTTTTTGTCCTTACAAAATATCTTAAAAATGCCTTAATGTTGGAAATTATAAGTTCTTTTAGCTGAAAGTTGTTTTCTCTCTTTCAAAACAAAACAAACCAACGAAACCAAAAAGCAAAAAGAAACAACTCCAAACCAGAAACCCCAGATATTATCTCTCTTTTTTTAACATGCTCTCCTGAGTTCCCTTTTTAGGAGGAATAGGCCAGTGCTGATTATTTGTAAGATGCAATCACAGAAGAGGCATCAAACTGTCCCACTGAAATACACACCCAACTTCTGCAGCCCATATTTATCCCTGGATAGAAGGACCTGGCCACAGAAAGAACCATAACCTCTCTTGCTTCACCTGGTCAGGGCAGCTGTATGGAGGGATATGGGGTTTTTTGCTGTTTGTGGGGGGCTTTTTGTTGCTTGCTTTTTTGTTTTCAGGCTCTTAAATCATGCAGGCTAGTTCTGTCACCTGAGGACCACCTAGCTGCAATTCCAGCCAAAATGTTGGAATGGGTATCAGCTGGGAGCTTTGTATTGTAGGCTGCTTGCTAGGTCGAAAGAGTGATTCAGATCCGGGAGACCTGTCCTCCAAGCAAGAATATTGTTGATTTCAAGCAGTGGAGCCATTCCTTTGTTTGCTTTTTGTTCTGCAGAATGTAGTGCATTAGAACCAATATGAAAACCTGGAATTTGTTCCTTTCACTGATTCAGAATTCTTAGTAATTTTTGAAATTACAGCCTTTGGGGTGAATTGCGCTAGGCTCCAGTTCACTTCTGTTCTATGACTAGAAAGCGTACCCTAATCCTTCTTGATTCTGTGGATCCTGAGTGTTTAAGGACTTCATGAAAACTTCAGCATTTAAGAGGGGTTGCACGGCATCATACAAGATAAAGCCATGTTTTTTTCTGTCTTGAAAATCTGTAAAATAGAAGAAAGATGGCCTGATCACGGTATATTAAAGTTAATGCTCTATCCAAAACCTAAAGGTTCAGATACATAACTAAGGAGACTATGCATAAGTGCATAATGTTTAATCTAATGCTTGTATAAGTTTTAAATTTCATTAAAATACCATTCTCTGCTCAACTTTCCAGAGAACTGTTTGTTAGTTTCTCAATCGAATTCTATTTCCTAAGCATCTCATTTCTGTTCTTCATTTCATGCGGGAGATCCAAAGACTGTGGAAATCAAGGGAGGTACTTTTTGTTCCACTGATTGGACTGCATTTTGCACGTAGGAAGTAGAGAGGCCTTACAAATGAACATTGAAATAAATAAAATAGAGAGCGCGCTGACTCCCCTCTTCACTCCTTCATGACTTTGGCTAACAGCTGATAGGCAGTCATTATGCCTTAGTAATATCTTTGGGCTCAGTGCTTTTTAAGGAGGCCTGTAGAAGCATCTATCCATGAACATATGTGTTGATGAACCTTCTAGAACTGCATAAGTACAGAAGTTCTCCTCTTGACTCAACAGACCACTCTTTTTGTTCTGGTTCTATGGTCAGAATACCTCATGTTTTCTTCAGCATTTGAGCTTTCTCAGACTTCCCATTGCGTTTTTTAATGTTTCCAGTTGCAACTATTCCATAACTTCTGATACCCAAGTATTGAAATTGATTTTCAATAGTATTTTTAGCATCAGAAGCACGTAAACAATTGTGGGGGGAAAAGAAAAGAAGCATCTGGTTCATTGTATGCAGCAAACACTGCAAATAACCATGTGTCAGGTCTAGTATCATGTAGCTCGGCATTCCCAAAATCTTGGAGGTACAGCAAATGCCTGGCTTGGGAAATGAGGCTGAATGTCTCTTCTGTGTTCTAGGTTGTCA
Organism: Chionis minor; assembly: GCA_013398295.1. Classification (NCBI taxonomy): domain Eukaryota; kingdom Metazoa; phylum Chordata; class Aves; order Charadriiformes; family Chionidae; genus Chionis; species Chionis minor. The sequence continues at coordinate 87,078 of VZSF01009145.1, forward strand.
GCTTTGGGTTTGAATACTGACATCACTGCCTAAGGAACGCAAAGAAATCCAAATATGACTGGAGGATAACTCATACCAAATGTTTATATCTGTTTGCATTGCCTGAACTTATATTTCCAAGTGTAAAGCAGCCCTATTATTTTTCAGAAGAGGCTAGTTTTGATATCAGCTAAAATATTTGAAATACCCTTAGTAGCTTACCTGTAACTCTCCCTGCTCTTCAGTAGATACTAGAGGACATACTATTTTGAATAGGGGTTTAGAGTGGGGGTTTACCATATGACAAAACTAATAGCGTAGAAGTAATTCATTTTATTTTTGTAAAGGAATAGTTTAGTATATATACAGCTGATGTGATATTTTCTTTCTTCTTTATTTGTGATAAAAGGCAGGAACTCTCTCCCATAGGCTTTTTGTGCAGTCCTGTCCTGATGCTTTGTATTGGTTTGATGTTGCTACCTAATAGCTAAATTACCTTGAAAGCTTGATATATGTAGTAGTAATTATGGTGAAATAAAAGCCAAAAAAGGGCACCACTCTGAAATTTCTATAAAACGCATTTTAATATTGATTTGCCTTTTCTGCATGTTTGTAAGGTAGGTACAATTGAATGTGTTTTTTCAAAATGTTATAGTATAGTTTTAATGTAGAAGGAATTATTTCTGGATCTATTCAGTGTGCACAGACAGAACTTCCGTACTCCTTAACTCTAGTTAACTCTGGCATCAGGAATCAATTTATCTTTCTTAGGGTTTTTACTGAAGTCTCTAAAATAGATCTGGACTTAAATTGCAAGTGTTTAGTGACATTAAAACTAGTCTCCAGTTTTGGAGCCTGTAATCCCTCGGGAAATCTGAGTGAGCAACTTGCAGATTTGTTCTTGATTTAAAGCTAAAATTGTGCAGAAGATCTTGTGAGCTCCCGGCCTGTAGTTTTCGACCGCTGTGGGCGTCTGTAGCTTTCTAAGAGGAGAGTCAGTGGTGATTCCTCCTGAACAAAGCTAACGGGATACATTGCCATTTCCTACAATCTTATTAGCTGTTTTCAGGTCGTCTCATCTGTGTACCTACATCTCATTCATTAAGAAAATGCCATCTTTTTTTTTTTTTTTTAAAATCTCGCCACACTTACTGACGCAGGATATGCCAGAACACCATAAGCTTCCTCCAGTACATAAATCTCTGTTGGTCTCTTCTGATTCTTTTCAGAACTGCCAAAACAAAACAATAAAATCACAGGAATCAGTTCTTGTGGTTTTATTCCAGGAATGTCCTGGAATTCCTCTGGACTTGCAGTGCCACCAGTGATTTATTGATCCTGGACTATCTCCAAATCTTATTTTAATTTGCATAAATTCTTCTTTGGATAATGACCAAGATCTATTCCATCATAGATTTTTTGGCTTCTTATGGCATGTCTATGTTCTTTATGAATGTATACTTTGTATTGGATTTTCCTTGTTCTGTGTAGATGTTGTAAGCGAGGAAGAGCCACTTGACTCACAGCCAGTTGATTTTTGATATCCAGATTATTCTTTTTTCAGTCTGCCAAGGCTTGTACGTGCCACGGTACCATACATCTCAGCTCTTGGTCAGCCGTTCTCTGCTCAGAGTTCTGGCCTTACTTTCTTCCAAAAAGAACGTGTTCCTCCATGTAGTTGAGGAAGTTTAGTCCTGAAGAAGGATTATTACAGGAAATTGCACAGAAGCACATTTTATTTTATTTTTGGTTCTAGTACAGGTAAGACAGCCCTTCACGAAGGACCGCGGTGTAATTGCAGAGTTGTTTCTGGCTGAATGGTTTGCTGGAGAAAAAGTTACAGCACCTTATGGACTACATATTTTGTGTTGTACAGTTAGCACCAGTCACGGTCAGCATAATTTAAATCCCTAATAATTTGTTTGGTCGTTCTACAGAGAACCCCTAAGTCACCCATAACAAACATTTATAATTAGTTTCTTGTGTTTTTCTGTAGACTTCTGGTATTTTCTTGTTGGGGCTGCCATTCTTATTATTATTCAAACATATTTCTTTGTTTCTCCAGCTGTCCAGGCTGTTTCTGGCCTTACATAAAGGACTTGTCTTTTTTGTCTTACTGACACCAGGCGTAACTCTTACAGTATTTGAAAAGAAATCTTTATAAATGGAACAAGCTTTTGCCCAAAATCTTGCCCTCAGGATAAATCTCAATTTGTCCTTCTAGAATAGTAACATAGCCTAGAACATGGCTTTGCAACCTAACCCTGAAATCCTGCCAGGTTATACTCAGATGTGCATTTGCACTGACAGCCATTTGTTTTCCCTGTTCTTTACTCACAATCAAAACCCAATTAAAATTTTGCCACCAGAGTAATTAAAATCTGCATCAGAAATGCTTTATATTCATGTTCATAACTGCTGGTCTTTGCTTATACTATCTAAATAAAAATGGAATAACTTTCTGACTTTCATACTCCTTCGCCACCAGCTGTCTATGAAATTTGTGTTGTCCTTTGCCTTATTTGATATCCTATCCTAGTACATGCACAATTAAATTCAGTTTTTATAGTAAACGTTTTGTATAAAAAGTAAGCATTTACATTAGCTGCTGCATAATTTTGCACTGAGGTTTTATGGTCAGTGCCTCTACATAGCATTAGCATATTTTTGATTGCTTCTGCATTAGGGAAGAAAAAATCCAGCTGCGAGTAAACTAATTTGTAAGTATTTGTTTAGAAGGTGTCACTATGTTATACCATCAGTGCCGAATCCCCTACTTCACATTATTTACTTCAGTGTTTCAATTGTCATTACCTAGAAATTTTAATCTTCCAATAGCAATAAGTGCTGCTTACCTTCTGGGCTTTTTGTCATTTTCTATTACATTCTCCAGGTTCACAGTAGAACAGGAAATTGATCTGAAAGATGTCTGGAGAGGTCTCGGAATTACAGAGCTCTTCAGCAGTAGCGCTGACCTCACTGCGATGTCTGGTAAGAGGTTCTTGTGTTGTCTCGCAACGTATATGAGGAAGTACTAAAACCACCTGTAGATAATCGACAAGATCCTTGAAGTGGTTTTGTGGAAAAAAAAAAAAAGCCCAAACTGCTAGCAATTTTTTGGTTCTTTGGGATTTTTGCACAATTTAAGAGTGTGCTCAGCGTAGGAGCAGTTGGGGCAGGGGAGAAACCCATCGGGGTGTATTGGGGGATCGGGGATTTTTGACCTGGGAAGGGTCACTGGGAATATTTCAGAACTGGATCTCACTAGAAACGCTGAGAAAGTGTAATAATACTCTGCGAGTGGTAGATCTGCGTTAGAGCAATAACGTGGCTTCGGTGCCTTTATGGCAAATGGGATTTGCACATCAAGGGAGTTGTCATCTTTTATCTCCAGAGGCTATTTGTTCACAGCATTAAGAGCATTAAGCTGTTGTACCATTAGTCATCTCCCCAGATACCTGCTGTATCTGGAGAGAGCACAGGAAAGAAGGTTCTGAGATAAAAGCAATTTAGTCACGTAGGCTGCTTGCCTATTTCAATACATTTGTCAACAGTTTATTTTCAGAAGCAAAAATATGCAATACATTTAGAAGTTCAGGTGGAAATGAGATATTTCTGCTCTTAATACCTCCCAAAAGGTATTGAAGTGGCACAGAACGGAAGTTGAGTCATCTTTGTGTGAGAAGTTGCTTCATTTTTGTGTAACAAAAGTAGTCGTGCAAGCAGTGTATTTAGTATGGTAGACCTGAATTTTGGCAAACCCAATTATTCTCTATCTAGAAGCATGTAGCAGTGTGAGAATACTGTCATTGCTCTTGGAATTTATGCTTATACAGGAGTGTGAAAGCAGAACATACTGCTCCCTGTATGTTTTTTATTTTTTTTTGCTCTGTGGGTTACTGCCTAATCAGCCAGATGGGAAATACCTGTTCTTAATTTAATTGTCTGTGGAAGCAATCACACCTGTGTGGCTTCTTCAAAATAGTGGTAATGAAGGTAGACCTTCCTCTAAAATTTACAGCAGGAATGTTTGCAATTTTCATATCCTTTTCACTTTTGTCAAGTTTCAAATACTGTTTATAGTGTATCTTGTAGGTTGTGCTCTTCTGCCGCTTTCACTTTGCCACTGAAATTGTGGGAAAAGCTAGCGTTAGCTAATATGAAAATAGTTTAAATAAATGAAGAGTCTTTTTTTAAAAAAAATACCAGTTTTCTGAGGAAAAATACCTTCACTTTCTATACCACCTCAAAGAAATTGAAGCTTTCCAATAAGTTCAGATACATATTTAGAAAAGTATTTCCTTGAGGAAGAGTCCTATGCGGAATAGAAAATAAACAGAGGAGATTGAACCACAAAGGCAGCGCTTGGCTCTTACTTAATTTCATGTGAAATTCACCTATATATCAGAGACTAATTCTGTAGCCGAGAGGTTAGCAGAAAGATTGGAACGTGCTTGTGTTTTAATCCATGTGACTAATGACTTGTTTAAAGTTTTATATTTTTTATAATCATACTGTACAAAATCAAAATACCATGTTTCACGTGGCTGAATTAACTCCTCTGCCGTTTAAAGATTATCTTGTTTCTTAAGTAATGTGGAGCACTGTATAGAGAGAATTCATGAGTTTTACTGTAACATTCTTGCTTTTCACTTAACAGAACATGTGCAGCCAGGTGATGAAAAGGGCATTTGTAAATTAAGAATATGTTTTCAATGTCTTTAATGAAAACCCAGCTGTTGAAGCTATGGAGATGAAGTTTTGAGTAATTAAAACACACAATATGTTTCCTATTTCTAATTTTCACAATGCAAAATGGGAAGGGAGGAGGAAGTGAAAAAAAGGTTGTGAAGAAAAATGTTGAAAGCTTGCTTTTGCAAATACCTGAACAGTATGTCAGGTGGCAGGGAAGTTGAAGCCAGAAGCTTTGTCACTTCATGAAAGATTAAATGCAGATACTTGAACAAAATGTTTGTCTGGACACTTTTAATTTAGGAAGATACAAATCATAAAAGAAAATCTGAGGAGATTTTTGAGAAATTCTGTTGCGTTTAAAAATACTCTCCTCCCCCTCTCCTGTTGCTCTTGCCTTTGGATTATTGTCAAGGAAAGCCTTCTGCAATTTCAACAACGGCCCTAATTCTGTGATCGGATTCAGGCACAGATTGTTGAGTTCAGTGAAATTCGATGTGCGTTTAGTGGATATAAATCAAATTGTGGGATTACAGACTTATTTCTCAACAATTAGAATGCTTTGCTTTTTGCGCTCAATCTGAAAAATGGAAATGGACGAGTCAGCTTTACCTTGTGAGATGTCTGGGTTGTGAGTAAGCAAAGAGAAAGTATTCATCCAGATGTACATTTTAAATGTTACTGTCTTGCAGAAATTAAGTTATTTGTCAATTAACGCAGGTGTGTAGGAGGACATTTCTATTTGGCTGTCTAGTTGCAAGTATTCTGACTCTTACTTTCAGCAAAAGACTCTGACAGGTTTTTCTTGCATCTGTGATTCCATCAGGAGTTTAAACTAATCTTGAAACAACTTCTGGTATTTGGGATTTTATAATTTACACAGCAGGTGAACTTGCTACTTGAGTATTTTGACACTACTTAGGGATTTACCCTTTAATTTCAATACTGAAATTAGTCCTTCCCTTCCAAATAATTAGAATATTTCTTACTGTTGTATAATGCCTTAAATGGCAACTGCTTTTTAACCTCAAGGTGACCTGCATTTCAGTAAGCAGTGAAGTAATCTTAATGACTTACTTTCACAATGTGAAGTAGTCAGAAGAGTGCCAGTTCAGTAAATAGTTCTGCAAAGTCTTGACTGAGGTAGGTATAATTTTTCTGGGACAACCTAAGCTAGAAAAGCCAATAAACCTGCATACTTCTTTAAAATGAGACTTGCAGAGCAACCAGTTGGCAGCTATGAGTAGGAGTTTGCAAGCATATGGAGTGTAATGACAAATGAAATGTGTTGCTAACGGAGTCACGTACATTAGAAGTCAGTCTCAGATTACTCCCACACGTTAATGGGTATCTAGGCGAGGGTCCTGCAGAAAGCTTACACTTTGATACCAAATCTCCATGGGACTTTTCTGAGCTGCTAACAACCATGTTGGTTCTTAAGAAAATCCATATTGAAAGAAGCTACTAAAGAAAAATGATGGGATAGTAGATACTCAGGTAACCCCCACCTTATCCCCAGTGAAAGCCGTAAAGGAAAGATGTGTAATAATGACCAGCTGTATATGGTATTGAGGTATTGCAGTCAGCGACTTGATAATCACAAAACAGAGCAAAGAGAAGAATGCCTGGACACTTGATGACAATATTATGCTTCCATAGGAAAATAGATTCATTCACTTCAGAGAGAGATGAATAAGAGGAATGTGATTGGCAATATAAAGATAAGACTCTTGAGAAAGTAAATTGGGATGTGGAATTGCTCTTTTCACCATCCAAGGACAAAGATATCCAATGAAGTGTGAAAGGCAACAAACCGAAACCAAATAGAAAGTACTTCTCTTTTGGAAAATGTGACCACCGGGATCTTTGCGGGGTATTTTTTGAGGTCTTGGGGTTGGTAGGATTTTTTTTTTTTAAAAAAAAAAAGCTTCAGATGGCACCTATCCATTGTCACCTCTGTAAATATTCTTGCACATCCAGTGCTTGTTCTAAAACTTGTTTTGAAAACTTGAGCCTTAATGGGTCCATAATGGAATGGAGGCTTTAGGGGCTGACTGTTTAACACTTGATTATAGTATTTAGTTAGCTTGTCATTTATTTTTTAGAGGTGATGCTTGAGGCTTAAAGGTGATGTTAGTGTTGGAATGCGACCACATAATGTTTTGGGGTGGCCTTTCTATTAACAGTTAAGGAGATAAAAGCGGTGAGAATTGTGCTTAGTGTTGAAGATAAGTAGATGCCGCATGTCCCGTGTTTTAAAGCAACACAGTGGAAACCTTATCCTAGTTTTCAAGATAGTATTACTGAGGGCTTGGAACTGAAGCCCAGAACTAGTTCAATGTTTAGCAATCTAGTATGTTTTACTACACGCAATCCCAAAGGGAATGATTTGGGGTTTTTGTTGATGAGATTTAAGTTAAGCAGCTGAACTGGGAGGTTTACTTCAGTTCTGAGTGTGTGTAGCAGTAATGAGATCTGCTGGGGATAGACATTGTAAACTGCTGTCTCTCATGGTTTTGGCTTGCCTTAGTATTAGAACTAGTGGCTATCGTTGCAAGAATGAAAATAAATGGCTAATAGATGCATAGTCCCAAGCTTTCCCTCCTTAGTCTTCAGCTAGATTTTTGGTGTTGAACGTTTTCTGAAGGATCAGAAATGCAGAATGGTATAGCTGTCTCACTGGGGTGGTTAGATTAGAGTAGATTTTCATGCTTGTGTATCTCTCTGCTGAGAAAGCTTTTATTCCTTTCTTAACTGCCAGTTGTGCTCTGTCATTACTGTGGATTTTATGCAGGTGCAATAAATGTATATCTAATCCTTATTATGTCTTTCTGATGAAACTTACTCCAACAGATTAAATGGTGGTGTGTGTCTTGCTTCCTGCAAGGGGCTGGGTATTCCAATAGGTCTGGTCATTTACCCACAGCAGAAAAGTAGTGAAACATCCACTGACTTGAGCAGGAGTAGGCTTGGACCAAAATTAAAATACTAACAAAAAAGGATGGAAAACCAGGCTGAAAAAACCTGCTTCCATGGTGATTTTTGCAATAAATATTTATTTTCAGCTTCTTTTAAATATAATGACAAGAAGAAAGGAAATGCCTAATTTTCTAACGTTCGTTATTTATAAGTATTTGCCATATAACGTTGCCATATAATGTAATAATCCTTTTTCCCAATGGTTGCATTTAAAATCTTGTGTTCAAGAGTTGTCTTTTACTCTGGTAAGTACGAGCACACTGCTGCTCTAGGCAGTGCCAAACTGTTTTAAAATCCATAGTATAGGAGAGTATTACAAATATAAGCAAGGTAAACACCTAGTAAAGGTATTGTCAGGAGGCTTTTTAATGCAACTCTTGTGCACAAAGCTCTTATCCCTCCCTGCTTGATAGAGATGGTGGTCAATAGTGTTGGGGGTTTAGGCTGTAGTTTGTTTGTTTGCTTTTTTTTAAATACTTCAGTCTTACTGTTGAGCCACTTGAAATATGTTTCCTTTTCCTCTCCAGATAACAAAGAACTTTACCTTGCAAAGGCATTTCACAAGGCATTTCTAGAAGTTAATGAGGAAGGATCAGAAGCTGCTGCTGCCTCAGGTACCTGACTGCAAAGCAGAACCAAATCAAATGCCTGGTTATTCTGTGTTAACTTTTTAAAACTGACTTGCTACACAGACAGGAAACCTAAATAGCACAGAGCATGAAGACACAGTATAGCAAGTATACTGCTTTTCCAAACAGAATTCTGGAAATGAAGTGTGTTAGCGTTTTTTCAACATGGTGTGTTTCACAAAGAATTTTGAGCATCCTGTGGAAAACCTCTTCTTCCTTATTTTGGTTCTGATTGTCAGGAGGGCACAGACTGCAATTTATACTTTCTTTGTGGAGCTTAAGCATTTGTAGGTTTTGATCTGCTAATTGAGATGGTCAGAAAGAGGCATTTGACCCAGAATAGCTAGAAAGAGCTGAGAGTTGTTGCAGTTGCATTTTAATAAGCTTGTATACAGAGGTGTAGGATGGGAAGTGCTAAATGCAAAAACATAGCTGGCCAGTATTAATGCTAGGAGCGCAGGGGATTGCTTTTCCTGAAGATGGGTTATGTTAGTTGACAATATATATAATTTCTAATTGCCTTTACTTGTACCAGTCTTTGAGGAAAGGAAGAATGACTTCCCAGGTCATAGGTATCAGTAACTGGGTTGAATTATAACATTAATATGGAGAGAGATTACTGGCATGCAGGAGTCTTTATTAACAGTGCAGTGAAAATGGAAAAGTAAATGAAATGCTGGGAAATGATAATAATGTCCTGGAGAAGCCCATGCATCTCCAAATAAAAATAACAAAGAGCCAAATTCTGCCTGATTGCCCAGTTAATTTTACTTTCAGCCTCTGCATTATTTAAAGATTCAAGCTAAAAGCTGCAAGATCAGCCCATTCGGTTGTTGCGTATTCCTTAGTTATTAAGGGTTTGTTACCTTTTACTATCAACTACAGGCTTGGAGCTGTTTAAAACAGGTCAGCAGTGCTGTCTAGCATGATATATTTTCTTTCTATAAGTGAGCAGGAGTCATAACTTCTCTTAAGTTTCTAGGTCTTATAATTTATAAGCTGCTCGCTCAGCCTGGGAAATTGTGCCACTCTCCCTTGTTAATCATTCTTAAAGCATAAATAGGCGTGCAATTACTCTGTAGGTCTCTTTCATTTTCAGTTAGATTTTTCATGCTATTTCTCGGTGACGCTTAGTTCTGAGAGTGTGGGACTTCAGTGTCTGCTCATGAGCTTCACAAGCATCTCTCATGAAGAGCAGGAGAACGTGCGGTGATGTTTAACAAGTTTCCTGTGTTCTTTTTCCTTTAGGAATGATTGCCATTAGCAGAATGGCAGTGCTGTATCCCCAAGTGATAGTTGATCATCCCTTTTTCTTTTTGGTCAGAAACAGAAGAACAGGTGAGAATATTGCAAACTCTTCCACACTTTTCACAGTACACCATCAAGTATACAAAAGAAAATTGCCTGTTTTGATCAGTGAACTGGCTTTGTATTATGAATCTTCCTTAATTTGTCTTAAACTACCTAATTTTGAAAGACTGACCTTTTCTATGTTCCCTTAATGTTTCCTCAAGCAAGACACCAAAATCTGATGTAATCCTCAAAAATATTCACAATTATGTGATTAAAAGCCCCAGGGAAGAAAAATTCACCATTTTTCTTCAGAGAACATGGTGTTCCAGCCCTGAATATCCATTATCTTTGCATTCTGTAAGAGCTTGGCTATAGTAAGAGCAGTGAGGTATGTTCCCGGTACCAAACGATTTGCATAATGGACAGGTATTACCGCTATGAATAATTCTGTTGTGCTCTTGAAGTGTTCTCTGGCAGGGAAGAGATGAGAACAGCACTCACGAGCAAAATGGGCAAGGAGTAAGGAATTTCTTAGTTTCATATTTGTACTTTGTCTTAATGATGTGGATGTGACTGGGTGACAAAGCATTACTGTGCACCCGTGGACTATCGTTGGGGTCTGTGTGTTCTGGTATCTCACATGTTCTACAAGCAAACTCCAATAGGTTCAGTTTGATGGTTTTTTTCTGTATTTGAGATCCCCATCATAGGTGTCGATATTTATTAAACAATTTAGAGTGCAGTAATGCTCACAGTCTTGTTCAGTAGAATCACTTGTGTGCAAGGTAGGATACAAACTCTTTCTTTTTTTTTCTTTTTTTTTCTTTTTTTTTGACCAAAACTAAGTTGAGTATCCTTGCTGTCATAGACATACAATTAGGAAAAAATATGTCTGGAGGAGGGGCATCTGACCTTTTCCCTACTCAATATACAAAAAATCTCCCAAAAACGAAAAGTTTCAATCGAAACAGAGTAGAGCTTGTTAGCCTTGGGGCACTTCTTAATGGTGCATGGGCCTTGTTGTTGCATGTAGAAAGAGGAATTGCCAACAACTATAGTTAAAGCCCGAAGCTTGTTAGTAATCTAAAAATCTAAGGTTAGAAACCTTTTGAAAAAAATCTGGGGTGGTTATCCTTCTTCTCAAGAATATCCTAAGCGCTCATGACTGATTGCTGTGTTTAAACAGGTTAGATAGAAATGTATAAAATAGGAAATATGTAAATAATGATTAAATAGCATAGGGGAGTAGTATTCATATAGAGAATTCCTTGTTGGGTTGCATGCTCTTAACGCGGAGTAAATCTGTGAACTCAAAATCTGTTAGTAATTGTTAACTGATTGGTGGGGAGCTTCTGGGGCTCACTTGTAATTCTGTGAGGAATGTTGTCCAGCAGCTTAGGCATGTGAAGTCGGAACTGACTGTAAAGGTTACTCGGATTAGGTGTTCACGCTCCAGTTAAGGTTAGCTGCCACCTTGGGAGTCCCCCAGCCTAGAAACCAGTGTCATAACCGCTTGACGTCAGTGGCAGTACTTCATCAGAAGCGTTGAAATGAAAGCGAACCTTGTATGGTGGGGTTTCAGTCAAGCCTTCAGAATAAGCAGAGGGGCACTGAGATGCAGAGGATTTCGCTTTTCTTCTCTGTACTGTATCAGTTCTGAATGCAAAGAGACCATCTTCTCTAGGGCTGTTGATCCGTTGCCTCTCATGACTACCAGGTTCTAAAATTTGTGCACCACGTGCTCTAGAACCTTATTATCGGTATTCATCATCTTATAACCTTAATTTTTCCTTTTGGTTCTGACATCTTTCCTTCCCTTCCTCCTCCCCACTTTTTCCACAGGTACTGTGTTATTCATGGGAAGGGTAATGCACCCTGAAGCGATGAATGCAAGTGGCCATGACTTTGAAGAGCTTTAACTGCCACCAGCTACCAAAAGGAGGAGATAAGCACATAAAGTTTGAAATTAATATATTTAAGGTTTGCTGTGGTTTCCCCCCAATATATTGTTTAAAAAGCTTTCAGATCTAACTGTGTGCAAGTCAGTTTCCAGAGGAAAGCTTACAGTATTAAAGTAATGGTTCTGTTTCTGTCATTGTGATTGCCGTGTCCTTAAAATAAAATTGTGTACATGTCAACAACTGTTTCTTGTTCCAGTGAATTGTAAAGCAAAAAACTGCAAATCCGTTATTTGTAATTTCTTTACAGTCCAAAGACTGATTTGATCAATGAGACAGGAGCAGAATGTGTGCAGCTCTGAATAATGCAAATGGCAAACCTTGATGATAATTTATAGAGTTGAAGAACTACATCTGGAAAATGTGATCGTTTCCTGTTCCTGTAACAGTAGTAAACAGACTGCAATATGCTCTCTCATCAAAGTTAATGGAACAAATTAAGCCTAGTGGATTTTATTCTATAAGATAACTGTGGTAGACTTTGTGTGAACTCTCCCACATGTGATTCTAAAATGTTGCTTTTACGAATGCGGCTGCATGTGACTCTGCAATTCACCTTCCGTGACTGTTGATGCCAATAAAATTTGATCGCATGAATATTTGAGACTAGTCAGTGTAGAATAGCTATGTATGTGACTGAAGTAAAATAGTTGAATAGTAACGTCGTTTGTGTGGACATATTTTTCTCCCCCAGAGTGATTATTCTACTGTAACCTAAGATTTGTAGTAGCTCACTTCAGGGATCTAGAATGATCTTAAAGTGCGGGGGGGAAAAAACCCACCACCACACCAAAACCCCAACACCCTTAATTTTAAGTGTCTGAAAATGTTCTATTCATACATGTCTAAAGGAACAACATAATTCTTTTTATTCCCTAACTTTTCATCGAGAATAAACTGGCAAGAGAGGAGAATGGCACGCACCACAAGTAAATATTAGCAGGGCAATTAGTTGCTGTTTCCACTTACAAGAGGAGGAGAAGTACCGATTGTCACCAGAGAGGCATATAATTATTTCTTCTTTCATTGTGCAAAATATAAAAAGAACACAAGTTTTTAAAAAGGTAAGAGGGAATAGGAGAAAAGAAGGGAGGAGCTGCTTTGAAACAGATCAGAAATACAAACTTTGGGATAATAAGTGGGTTTCTTCTCAGTCAATAGGAGTTTTGTCTTTTGAATTCTATGGGAACAAATGCGTATTGGCTGAACTGTAGTTTTGGTTACAGGCTTCTCTGGCATACATTCACTCCTAAACAGCATAGATATTGCTCACAAAATTATTCATGTAAGGAGAACTTCCAAAATTTGACACATTGTTCACTTTTTTTTAATACTGCTGGTGCAAATCATGCAGCTCAAACTGCAAAGTGATGGATGTTCTCCTTGGAGGCTGGTTATGCTCCCGTGGAGAAAGGGCATTTGAACACATTTCTAGCTCTGCCTCCTCGAATTGTTTAGTTGTGTTGCACAAAAGAAAATTGGAGCTCCTTAGTGGATTTTTGTTGCTTATTACCCTTAGTATATTATAATCTAGACTGGGCGAGACAGTTTTTATATCTGAATTTAGACAAAAACTGTAATTTTAGTTCTGTATGGCTAAAAATACTGTGTTCGGGAGTGGGGAAAAAAGGGAGTGCTGCTAAGAAGGAGCGGGGGCTAATTTTACCAAGATACAGACCTAGTCTCACTGCAGGTAAAACCAGCTCCTTTGACATGGGGTTACGCAAGGGCTGGTTCTTCATGTTTAAATGATTCTATGAACATCACCTAATATCTGTAAAAGTGACCCATATGCTAAGGATCTCTTGTGGTTTTAACCTTATGAGAGGTTATTTCTGATTTCTATACTATTATATTTTTTTTCAAGCTAAATTTTGAGGTGTTCATTCCGATTGGAAAAGGTATGTGAAAGCAGATGACAGCCCTCAATCATGTTTATTTTCAGTCCATCAAAAATTCTTCCAGGACAATTCTGTGTTTTCTTTGCACTAGTTCCTTGAAGCATAGATGCTTCTTACCAAGGGAAGGACTGAAGATAGAGTTGAACTAAAACTATGGAATTATGGAAGGACAGCTGCCAGTCAGAAGTATTTATAGAGGATATCGGGCAAGTGCACAGACTTCCCTAGAAGTTAGACTGAGCATAGGTCTAAGTGGAATGATGCAGCATCACGTATTTCAGATCTGATTCTGAGAATTGCCTCTATGGGTGTATAATAGGAAAACCTGCAGAAACAGAAGTGCAAACACGAGTTGTTTCACTTGATGTACCCTCTTAGTCCTTACAGATGCAAAACAGCCATTTTGTGTTTCTTGAAAATTGAGAATTGTCTGATTTTCAACAACAGGAATTGATTTATTACCAAATTATGCAAAGATGTTAGTTGTAGATCATGAGAACAGCTCTCAAAAAAATACTGGTTTTCAGCAGTGATAGTATCTTAAGTAATGTTACCGATTTAGTGAGATATATGAATACTATTCCATTGTGGTTTTTAATCTAGATTTTGTATAATGTTCTTTTCAAAGATGCTATAGCTTTTTTGAGACAAAACTCGCAAAATAATTTTGTCTTTGGAATTTTTTTGGTAAGGGGAATTTGTCAATATTGGCTCATATGTGAGTTTAGGTGTATAGTCTTAAAAAAAATTAATTAAAAATTGTATTTTGTGTTGGAGGCTATATCAGAAAATAAATTACTGAAACTTCTGTAGTTGTGCTGTGTAAGTGACCCATGATGTGACAGTGTCTACTGAGATCCTTCTGTGATGCAGACGGAGCTTAAGCGTGAGGTGCAGCTCCCTAATGCTGTCATCTTCCGTCTTTCTGACACACGTTCAGGTGGAAATGCTTTTCAGAGCTGCAACTGGGAAGGGTACTTCCCTACAGATCCTTTTAGTAGTGCTGCTACCACGAGAGACTGACTGACTTAACTAAGAAGCTCCCACTTTCACATGACCATGAGCACTAAACAATTTTTCCAGATTAGTATGACATTCAAACAAAAATTGGCCATGTTGCATGAGTGAGAATGGTTTTGTTGCTGTTTCAAGCACTAATTTTCATTACCCTTCCAAAAGCCTTGGTGATGGCAGGTTAAACTTGTTTATGACAATAATACCTGTACTTCCTAATGGGAGCTAGACTGACTTTTTAAAAAACCCGAACCAATCAGTTTCTGTGAATTAAGTACATGGTATTACTCAAACAAATAAGATCTTAGTGTTATACCAGAAACAAACAAACAAACAAATCACTTAGAGCTTTTGTGGCTAATTTTTTATTTTTTAATGATGGGCAAAAGAAGAAACCACAAGATGTCACTCTCTCCTAAGAAGCTGAGAAGTACTTTTTCGCATTGACAGTAGTCCTGTAGGAGTGTTGGAAAGCTGGATATCCTGAATGGGACTCAAGTATATGTGAGTCTTTGTAAAATCAGTCAGAGTTGCTTGAGTTTGAGAGCATAATTAGACTCAGGTGCCTGAGATTAATAACTGAGGTGGGGGAATGGAAATAAAACAAAAAGACCCACCCTGTTTTGTCTTGCAAACTTTTCTCTGATTTTTGATAACAGATTGCTGGATTAAGCTCATTGCTCATAGCGTGATTTTTGTCCAAAATTTTTTTGCCATAGCCTGCATGATTGCATTGTGTACTTGGTGTGGGGTGAAAAAAAAGCAGAAGTTTGGTTTTTTCCAGCCTACCTCTGTGAGCAGCGGTAGAGCTGTACTGCCGTTACTTTAGAGTGTCAGTGCTACTATAGGAGTCGCATTTTTTTGACAAGAGAGAAATAACTAGTGTTGAAGTTCTTTTTTGCTCACCTCTTTTATTCCCTTCCCCCCCTTCCTGCCTTACATACAGTCACTAAAATTTCTGCATGAGCAGATTCCCAGCCTGTTCTCCCCTTGTACAGTGAGGTGACACCACTGCCAGGTGTTCTGCTGTCTTCTGGGGAGGAGGCAATGTTTTTTCCCACAAGGGTTTTCTAAAAATGACGACAAGGCGTACTCCAAAAGCAGTGTTTACAGGCTACTTCTTGAGTTGCTTCTGTCCCTTGTAATAGGCAATCTTTGCTTTTGTCCCTATAGTGGAAATGGAAATGCATTGATTAAAAGGAGATGGATGATTTAACCCCTAAACCCAGTGCCAGGGAAGAGGAAAACAGTACCTTAGTAACTCGGATAATACCAGCAAGAAGTGAGTTGACTTCCCGTGTGAGCTACTCTGCGTCTACCGCCACAATTGATGAGAGATTGTAAATTAATTTAGCTTGTAAAACTTTCTGCAGTCCCCAAGAATTTTGGATCAAGCTTTGGTAGTTACAGGGGTCCAGAAAGAATGAAGGCTCTGCCTTGCTTACTGGGGACCTTTGCTAATTGGCTCAGTAGCTTGTTTTTAGTTTCCAGTTGGCGTTGGTTAAGGGTTCTAAAACACAGACAGACATGAGAAACTGTTCACAATACCCAAACGTAGTTGGTACTGTAAAACTCACAGCGCTACATATCTGTTACCCCCATCTACCAGGGCTTCTCAAGTGACATTCTCTTTCTGTAGAACTGCTCTTACAATATCCACTTGAATGTTTTTAATTTCACAGCACTAATTAGAAGCCTGAGTCATGGACCAATTGCTCTAGGCATTAGGCAAACCAAATAAAAAGTTAGACGAAAGCCATTTAATAAAATACAGTTTAAATTGCAGAGTATATACAATAGCACAGTCAAGGCTGTAAGGCTAATGAAAAATATCAGAATAATTCACAGTCACTCTGGCAGGTAGGTAAATGGAAAAAGGTGGTGAAGATAAATGCTTTAGCCAAATACTATCTACTCGCTCTCTTAGAAATTGTTCAGACTTTTCCAAAACACCTTACAAATGCAGCCTCCAAAGTCTGTTAATGGCTGTGCTTGGAAGTTGGGCAGCTAATAGATAGCTGCAACTCCAAACCAAGCACAGCAAAGCTCAAAATGTTGGTAGCTGTTCCTAAAGAGCACAATATGCAAAAATCTTCATGGAGCGCTCCACTTTCAACTGCGATCAAATAGTCTGAAACTTTTTTTCTTCATGATGTGTTTGCAAGGCTGTGTTCTGGAAGCTAATCTGGCAGATAGTGGTAGTAAAATTCTAGGTCTGCTAGGACCTGGCCAAGGAAAAAGATTGAAATTGTTCCTGCAGCTAGGGAATTTAAGCTGTTGCCTGGGTTTTTATCTTTTCAGCCACGCGGAATCACAATATGAATGATGTTCTAGATATGACCTCTGCTTCACTGATAACAAGTTGTTTTACTATCTAGCTCTCATAAACACTTCCCTAGGGAAGAGTTATCTTATGGACAAACTGAGGGAAGAATTCCTACAGAATAATGATTCCGGATTTGTGTAGAAGTGCTTTTAAGTAAGGAAGAAAAAAAAACCATACCAAGGAAAGCTGGGTTGTGTCTAAATCACGTCTTTTGTGCTCTCATTGAGGGATTGGAATCAGCTATGGAAGAATCCTGTTTTTTCTTTAAGAACAATTTGTTTAGGTGGGCTTCAACCATTCCTTCAAATATTCTAATGCTACCAAATGAGTTTAGACCCAATCATAGTTTAACATTGTTACTGTATTTAAATGCGTTTATTAAGAGTCATGCTTTAAAACCAAGCAACTTGCAATGTTAGAATGCTTACGAGAGGTAACTCTGTGATAGCATTGCCTGAAAAGAAAGAAATATGTCAAAACATGCTAAGAAATAAAAGACATCAAGAAGTCCATCTTGCCCTGAGAGCTGTAAGAATCATGGTCTGGATGATGCCAAATCTCATCAGTAACCAACAGTCCCATACAAAAAGCCTGTTTATTTGAGGCTTTTGTAATTGTCAATATACAATGGCATATTTCTAAAGGTAACACCTGGAAAGTTGGCATAGTTTGACACAGAAATTAATAAAATTTCTCAAATTTACTACGAGAGAAATACCAGTCTTAAAACTCATCAGCTCTCCTGGCACTCTTTGGGTTAGGCTGCAGCTTGGAATTGCCAGCTTGTAGTGACAGTCTGTCATTTTCCCGGAGCAGGACTGCATAAAACTCTCCTGCCAACTTGGAACCAAGGGTATGTCTTCATCAGCTGAGCTGCTATTGAAGTCCTCAGTGAAACCCACAGATAGCTAAAAGAGGCCAATTCTAATGCTGCTGCTGCTTTTATGTATATGTCTCCATTAATTTCTCTTCTACATAATTCTCTTTCTGGTCTAAACCAAATGAGAAATCAGAGACAAGGTGCTCCAGTTTACAAGTTCACTTCAGATTTTAACAGAAATACTTTTCAAATTGTAACAATATTTCAGTGCTATAGTGTCATAAGGTGCAAGTAGAACAGGCTAACCCCGAATACTTTTAATTCATTTATTTTCCAGTTTCGTTCCGAGTTTAATGTGTATACATCTATGGAACAAAGCATTCTGAGGAGGTGATCTCTTGATTAATGACCTTTAGAATCGTGACACATGTGGGACGAGAGTTTGGAACCAACTCTGAGTAAAATAGCTTGTCTTGTACTGAGCACTTGAAAAAGCCGAGGACGTTACTAGTTCTTCCTCTCCACTATGATGATTACAACAAGGTAGGCATAAGCCATCCTGAGGGAGAAAGTGCAGTTACCTCTAGAGCAGAAATTAGGGAATATCTAGTTCCATAACCTTAAATGTTCAAATAAAGCAAACAATCACGTAGTGTCCGAAACACCCATGGCAAAGAGCATCATCAGAAAAAGCTAAATTTAACCAGAGTCATCTGGAGCCGGTTCCAAATCCCTTTGTAGTCCATAGAAAAAAGATTGCTATTAGTGTCAGTCCGTTTTGGGCCACCTGCAGATTTCGCTCAGGCTATGCCCTGAAGCCTGAGTACAAAGAACTGGGTGGGAACTGACATACCTTATTATTTTGTGTTATTAGTAAGAAGTCAATTTCTGCCCAGTTTGCGACAATTACTTCAGGCCACTTACCTGAAAAATATGAAATGGACTTCTCTTCCCAGTGTTTCTACAAAAGAAAAAAAAAAAGTAAAGACTATAAACATACAAGATGTAGAATGTATAAAGTTGTATTTTGTGTGTGTGTACCTGTGCGTGCACTCCATTAAATGTGAGCATACTATGAGAATCACAAATACTGTTACTATTTTATGTTATAATAAGTAAGCAAAAATTACTTATGTAATAAGTAAGCAAAACCTAACCTAAGTGTCTTTGCACGGAACCGTAAGATAGTACAAATAATGAAACCACTCTGTGTCTCTTGGTTCAGAGGCTGGAGGACCTTTCCTTGATGTAGGATGCCTATAATGGAATAAAAAGGTTGTTTGCCTGTCTCTGCTTCAGGAGCCTGGCTTGGCTAGGTTCCTGTCTTTTGGTCCCTGAAGTTAAATGAGATGAATTCAGGCCCCCTGAGACTCTTGGCAGCATATTCTTCTGCCTACAACCATTGCACAGAGAAATTTCTAAGGTAAATATAAGCAGACAGATGGAGGCAGAGAATCCTGGGGAAATAAAGGGATATGGGTGTTGAACACAAGGGGCAGTGGCAAAGCTCACCAGCCACCCAGCCCCTGTCAACACAGGGGGCCCTGGAGAGGAGCCGCAACCCCCATTTGAGGAGCTGGCAGAATTCATTCCCTTATATGCTACTTCTCTCTTACTTTATATGTATTTTCTAGATTCAGCAGATTTATGGGCAGCGCGCTAAGAAATATCTTTAAGACAAGTTAATTCAGGCTCTCTTAGCCTTGATAACGCTTGCTTAAAATACGTTTCCTTCTATGAACAAGAGTACAGAGATTGTATTATGATAGTTCCATGACAAGTGACTTCCAAAAAGCAACATAGAAGGCTATTTTTCAGAAGGGCCATTAACCATCTGGCAGCCCATTTTCCACCCTTCATTGTAAGCATGATAATCTGAACAGTATTCAGGAAAACAGCAGATCGAAGTCTTCTCGGTTTCCACAGGAAATGCATCCTGACAACTCCATAGACAAGGTTTTCAAGTGGAAAACATGTTGTACACTTGTACCTCCTTCAGCACTGTAAAGTCCTGCTTATTATTTAGATTTTCTGTAGAAAGGCTTTTTTTTTTTTTTTTTGAATGGAGCTTGGAGATTATTCATTTTGCAGGTGTGTTCACATTCAGCACAGACATAGAGGAAACACAATCTCCTAATAAACTCAGGGGTCTATGACAGTGTTGTGTGTCATGCCGTTGTAAGTACGGCAGCGATGCTGCTGGTGACTGCTGCTGTGACACTCTCTAAATTTGCACAGACACAGCACTTACGACTCAGTTTTCCCCAATACAGTTGGTAGGGGAGTATGAAATCACCGTCTTTGCTCCCGCCCTCCATCTCCAAACTTACCTGGAGGCTTGAAGGTTAAAATTTTGCTTCACCTGGGGCAAGGCTATTTTGTAGGAAAATGCCATTTTGCCTGCTTGTCAGCTAAGATCTGAGATCCAGAGAGAGATGGTGGCCCTGCCTCTGCTGTGAGGCTGGGGCTGCTTTGGGCCTGCCCTCGGCTCCCGTGCCTGTCATCACCGGAGAGGACCTCACCAGCATGTCACACGCTCCAGCGGTTCGCAGCCCTGCATTTCTTTCCTGTGGAGGGGAAGGTGCAGAGGGATAGCGGTGTGAATCACACGGTTTTGCTCCAATATGCATCTGGAGCGCTGCCAGGGCTCACACTGGACTCAGAACTGATTCCTGATCCACCCATTTGACTGTAGCCCAAGTGCCTCGTTCTACAGAAAATAACATTGCCGGGACAGAGAAAGTTCTCTGCTGTTGGTCACCTCATGCCGAGTGACCAACAGTTACAGTTGGTCTAATGCCCGTGGGGCAGGGAAGGAAGAATCTTGCTAGTTTGGCACTGGGTTAAGGTCCCCACCCTTTTAAACTCTGGTGGTGTCTTTCTAAGGCTGAAAATGGGAACAATATGACGCTGTAAATTGCTGGTCAAAAACAAGATGGAGACTGATGTGCAGCTACCCACTGTGTCCCAAGCTACTGTCCAAATCACTGGCTCGCCTTCTTGGGCCAAAGTGTCAATGGATTTATGTGGTAGGAAAAGCCAGTAAACAATCAAAGCATTTAAAAACAAGCCAACAAATATGAAGCATTTGGGAGCAGCAGCTGATGTTCCCTCGGAGATGTAACACATGATTTCTATAATCATAAAAATATATTTAATTTTGTATATTTAAACCAGCCTGTGTTTTGCTGTAAGCATTAATCATCTGGTATCACACAATAGGACAACTAAATGTCACACATTGAATCACATTTCTTGCGACACTGTTATGAATATTCTGGATGTACTCCACAGCTGTAGAGAGAAGTACTTCATGCCTTGCTAGCTATAGAGCAAACACGCTCCTGCAGCTTCATTTTGTATTCGGCAGCTCTACAAAACAGCAAAGGCAGCGAGAGAAATGGGAGGAATACTACTGAAGCTCAGCTGCTGGTCTTTCACAATTCAACTGCAAAAAAAACTATGAGGCCTAGAAAGTGATAAAGTACGGGAATCAGGAGAAGTATTAAACTGCCTTAATCAAGGGAATTGCGTGTGGTCACTTCGATTCTTTATAAGATTTGCTTGCCTGAAAAAGCAACAGCAGCACATAATGTTTCCTACTGAAGACAGGACCCCCTTCTTCCCCTGGTGCGATTCTAGGAGAAAATTCTAATTTCCCAACTGCAGCATGGAGCTGGCAGAGCAAGGTAAAGTGGAGCAGCTGAAAGATGGGTTTAGTTTATGTTTGAGACTAGTTCTGTGGCCTGGCAGGTCTGTGACTGGAGAATATAGTGACATAAAGTAGTTCAACGGCGCCTTCATAACTCTCCTTTAGGCCAGGAATGGACTTAACCTCTTTGAAGTCCAAAGATCAAGATAAATCTAAATAGTATGTTGGGGTTTGGTTTTTTCCTTAAAGAAAAGCTGCTGATTATATCACCTCATCTCTGTTAATGCAAAATGTAAGGGTGGGGGAAACAAACCTAAGAAAAAAGTCTAGATTTGCCTTCAGAGGGGATTTTGGATGAAAACAGTTGAAGCAGAGAGAGGCACCGGATGAAGTCATTCTATTTCAAGCCAGTGGATTGCCCTTACTGGACCCCAACTGAAACTAATCAGTTGGCAGGAAAGACTAATGCATATTGATGGTGCACTCCCCTTACCGGTGATTACAAACACATGCTCTGAGAAGTCCCGCCAACAGATTTGGTGTCCTACAGCACCAGAACTTGGGTGGAAAGGTGGTGGTGTGTAGAGTAAGGGGAAGGTGCATCATCCGCCTGGAGATACTTTAAGATATTCTTGTCTTTTGAAATATATACGAGTCAGGAATGCCTTCCCTACTGAAGCCCTGATTGAAAATAGATATTTGTATACCTGTGCCTTGTGACTGCAAAACGCTTGTTACTCAGGAATTCCGCGTTTGCTGAGGCCAGCCCTCACACCTGCGCAGCAGCAGGTATGGATACCCAGCTGAGACAAAGCAACAGAAAATGAGTCCCAAGAAGGCTTAAATACGCCAGTACTGCTGAAAGGAGAACATCATGTAGCTCTTAGGACGCATATACTGTGATAGAACAAATGCAGTCTCTGACCAGAAACACATTTTCATTACATTTAATTTCTTTTGGCAGGACATGCCAGTTTCTAGCTTTGAAAGCAGGAATTGTGGACAGCTACAGTGTGTCTGTCTCCTTCCTATAAAAGAAGCACTGGAGAGAAACAAGGCTGTTTCTCCTTTCTTGTAACACAAGGCAGCCATTTTTTCAAACTGAAAGCAAGTGGGAGCAAATTATTTGGATTTCCTGACAAAAGCTGCACGAAAAAACACCTTTAATAAAAATAGCTGGTTCTTGCAATGCCTCTCTCTTCTCTTCCCCATGATCACAGGAGGCCCTGCTTTCTGTTTTCAGCTAGAGAACATCTTTGTTATCCTTGCAGACAGTGAATAGCAAGACATTCATTTGAACTACTTTTTTTGGCACTAAGACTTGGGAACAGAATAGGGATGAAAAAATCAGAGTTGTCAGGAACAAGTTCTGCCTGTAAATAAATACATGTTCATAGTTCTAAGTTCCTTCTTTGGTGGCAATTGGGGCAGTTTTCTCTGAATTTTAAACAACCAAATCACATTCGTCATTCAACTGTATTGCTTTTGCATGCTTTCCCGTTCTTCCACTCCTTTCTTAGCATATGTAGAGCTGGGAAGTTTTTACCCTCTTGGCCCTGCAGTGGAGTGACATCAACCAGAAATGTACTTCAGTAAAACATATTGTGTCATCAAAACAAAAATAAGAATGTAGAGATTTTTGAAAGAGAGTAGATAAGTTTTAAAGGACATTTGTAGTGAAATTCAATGGTCTTCCATAAAAGTTTCATCTGTATAAGAATGCTTACCCTCTGTTCCCCTGCCTGGCTTTGCACGGTAGTTACATATGTTTTCCTAAGGAATTTTCAGCTGGCCAATAAGGCCATTAAACGCAGAGATCACAATCCCAAAAGCCACATGGTGAGCAGTTCTCGATAATTTCAGGGAAATATGCGGGAATCCCTGAGATGTTGGCACTCCAGACATTAAAGAGGTAAAATCCAACATACACCATTTGTCCAGAGGGGCACGTATATATAAAAAATTGAAAACACACTCCTGGAAGCCAAACCAGAGTTTGTCTCTTTCAACCTGCCTCACAGAAAACCCGCTACCCAGCACCACGTTAGTCTTATTAGCAGAGAACCGATGTGGGACATACTTACATACATGTGTATGCGTGTGGGTGTAAACAAGCACACATGTACGCATACACACCCCGATAGATACACATATGCAAAATACACATATCTGTAAATACGCCTGTAAAAGGGGTTTGCTGTGCAGGTAGAGTTGGGTGTATCGTGTGTGCATGCACCCAGCTGAACACCTCTCAGTATATGGATAAAACAGAGGTACGTGTGAGGCAGGAGGGTGCTGGGCAGAAAGGGAAGGAGAGGTGCAAAGTATTTCAGGCAAAGGAAAGGCGTAAAAAAAAATTGAGATCTGCTGGTATTGATCATGGCAGTGTGAATGAGTCAAATGTACTATGAGTAGTGTTCCCATCCCATACTTAAAGAGATTATGCCTATTTATCCTCAATATCTAACACATGACAACTTTGTAAAGCCAGTTTAATAAAGAAGTGCTCTAGCGACTCCGAAGTATTCCCACATTTGCAAGATCTGAGTTTCAGGAAGGCGGGGTTTTGACGGATGAAGCAAAACAGTTTTTTTCAATATAATTCAGGTGATCAGTTCTCCACAAAAAAGGAAACATAAGTCTCCAGCAGTTGGCAGCAGTTACATAAATAAATGCAACAATTTATGGAAATACGGTGGCATCTGCAACGATGAAAGTTAGACAGGAGAATAACCAGAGATACTGCTTGAAATGACACAGTGTAAAAGGAAGCTTACAAGACTGCAACAGGAAATTGTTTATCAAAATGAATTTAGAATGATTTTCATGTGATTAAAATTATGTTCAATGAATGAGGAAGTGCTTAATGAATGTTGTATTCCATCGGGGGTTATTAACAATTAACATATGAAAAGATGAAACATGAGATTCATAATGAAGATGTGGATGGAGGCGAACAAGGCTGCCCTCGTATCAGAGTCTTCATCTCTGGGTGTCTTCATCAAACCCCTGATCTTGTTTGTTTTGGCAGCTTTGGATGCGATGTTTCAAATTTGGAGAATTAGGCAGAAATGGCATTTGGACAACTTAAGACTGACAGAAATCTCATTACAATGGACGGCGGTTTGCCTATCAGTTCCAATGAGCTCTAAACCGTGACCTCTGTGAAAGAATGCTCAGCTCAGTCTCCTGTGAAAAATCTGGCAGGGATCTGGCAAATTCCTGTTGGGGTTTTTTCTGTGTGCACATCCAAGTTTCATTCTGCTCCAGTTGAATTCAGTGGCATTGCTGGTCAGGGCTGAAAGCTTGAGCATAAACTTATGTGCATCTGTGGATAAGGGATGCAATAATTTTATTCAATATAAAAAGCCATATTTTAAGGTGAAAGGGGAAATACTTCTCATCTCAGTGAGACCTAGAATGGGAGAAATCATTACTGCACATCAATCAACAAGGGTGCTGCCTGCCACCGACCTCGCTTGGGATAGGATTTTGCTTTCTCTTTTGTGCACTTACAGGTAAGTTGCCAAATGCAAGAGAAGGCAAGTTGTGTCTATTATTTTTTTGAAAATAAACTTTTGCGGAAAAAATTCTCAAAACATTATTTATATGTGATCTTTCATTAGTGTCTGAAAAAGTCTACTTCATCCAGAAATTGTTGACCTGCATTTTATTAGAAAAATCAGATTTGATACTGAAATAAGTCTCTCCTAAACCAAATAAAAATGCCATTCTTCGTTCAGTAAACGTCTCTTTTTATGGCTTGATCCAAAGACCATAAAATCAATGGAAAGACTCAATCTTCAGTGCCAAGTATTGTCATTACGACTTGCAAGCCCATTGTTTTCCAGAAGAGTGGACCAAGTTTCAGTCCTTGTTGCTTGGTTACAGCCCCTCCACCCCTCTTGGAAGTCACAGGTTTATAACGCCTTAGAAAAACAGAGCTACAGTTTTCACTTCAATTATTTATGCAGCTAGTTGTTGATTCCTTTTTGTCTGGTAACCCTGATGAAGTGTTTCGCTAGCTCTGCTCTTCTCCTGTCCAAGGCTTTATCCTGCTGTACTTGGCTTTTCCCTGTGAATTCTCTCCAGGTCCTACCGGTGGGAGTCAAACAGTTTAGTGGAATCCTGAATGGGCAGGACAAAAAGAAATCTGTTGCCTAGGCGACTCAGCAAAATAACCTGTTAGTTTCTGTAAGGATGCCTGCTCATCTGCTGAAGCCCACATAAGCATGTAAACGTTTAATATTGTGTTGCTTTTCTAGCGCTTCCTATGAGTATCTATGCAGGTAATACTAATGGAATATTCAAAGAAATTCTCCCTATATAACTGATTCATCCAACACAAATGCCATGGATTCCTGGATATAGTCAAACCAGGTAAGATTAATATAGAAATTAACTTTCTGCTGTCACAATAACATCATTAAGTTTTTAGATCTGATTTTACTAGTGGCATCAACCAAATGGTTTGATATCATCAGTAAGTACGAAGTTAACACTAAGTAAAGTAAGAATTTTACAGGAGGAACATGAAATTACATCAACAAACTGTTTTTTACAGTGCTGCTGTGTCCCTGAATCAGGAAAATGTTATAATAGAGAATTGTCATTTAAGTATTCTTTACCAATGGTTAAGATAATGATGTCAGATCAGAGAAACTGAGCCATTTAAATACATAGACTTTAAAGCCAAATTGTTCATCTAGTCTGATCTTAACAAAGTCAGTCTCTGTGAATCCTGTGTGAATGCTGACCCTAGTCACATTAACAGAATTTTTGCTGTTGATTACCACAGCGCCAGGATTTCATGGTCTGAGCATTTCAGTTATTTCTGTATAAAAGCGGGAGGGATAATATTATTCCTTTTCTCCTACTCTTTGTCTGTCTGCTCTGTTCAATTAGACTACAAACACTTCGGAGCAAACTGTTTTACTGGCTTTCTTTGGTGCCCAGAACAATAGGGCCTCTTGTGGCCTACAGCAGTCACAATAATTTGATTTGTTTCTGTCATTCATCAGATCTCAGGATTAGACATATTCTGCCCAGTTCATCCATATTTCAGGAGTGTACCAGCTGTATCTGTAGGACATGCAGGGAAGCATCGGATCAGCTGAATGTAGATGGCAGAGACTCCTGGTGGAGACTGATACCCACCCTGTATTTGCCCCGTTCAGCCATTTCAAAGACAGAATTACTGGTCAAAATTGGATAAAGTGGGGAAAACTATTTCTTTCTTGCAGGGATGGGACATGCTGCTGAATTTCTTGGCAGAAGCACATTTTTATGGGCAGGTTGTAAAGATCTGAAAAACAGTGCTTATAATGGAAAGGCCGACATCATCTTAAATATATCATTTCTCTGAAGTAGAAGGTAAATAATTTTTCATATGCTTTATGAGGAATGCATTTGCTGTAGAAGATCTGAAGCCCGTTAGGCTGTGATGTGGACTAATACCTTTTATGTTATATAGAGAGGAAAAATGGTAAGTAAAAAGGCCCAAAATTACAGTCTTGTTTGATTTAGAAATAAATATTAGTTTTCTTTCTTGGCAGATAGAGAAAAGATATGTTGAAAAGACCTGATGAAACTGTTAATACCCCGCCCTCTGCCTATCCTGTAATAAACTCAGTTTGTACCACCTAAAGTTTTAGGGAAGCCTGTGTAGAATTATTCCATTGTTAAATTTCAGATAATGGCCTGACAATTCAGCACTTGTAACCACAAAATACCTTTCCATAGGAGCTGAAATATTCTTGTAAACATTATGCTCCTGTGCTTCACTGGCACGGTGAATTTTGCTAGCAGGATTTCTAAGAGGATGTTTTTGGAGACTTCAGTCACTGTTGGGGAAAGCACAAGCCTTTCTGTACAGGAAGATTTTATAATGATCAGCCTTTATAACAACCAAGAAGAAGAGAAAAGAGAAATCTGAAGGAATGGCAGGGTAGGGAACAATTTTTGTGTGAAGAAATTGAAAGGGAGGAAGGCTGAAGAAAGGAGGTTTGTGACTATATGGTATTTCCAGTGGAATATCCCTGGGCAGAGGAGTTTATACTTTTTTCCACATGAATCTTATTCTATTTATCCCTTCTTCTTTCAGTACGGAGCCTAGGAGCTCGAGTGAAGAAGGAACGATGTAAGGTGGGAGATGCAGATCAATAGGGCATGATTGACTGCTCTATTATGACCTTACACAGCACAGCACTGAAACTTGGTTCCCGTAACTACTGTTAGAGTTTAAAAGCCATCTGTAAACTTCAGCAGAGACTCGCCAATGCCCGTAACAATACTGGGCTGCTGCAATTCCGTGGGTGGCACGCTGCCAGCCTCTACACTTTGTCTGAGTGAACCAAACAAACGTTACATCAAACACATTTCAAAGTGAATGGCTTCACTAGGCTTATTCTCAGAACGCATAGCGTTCATGTTTTACGAAAACCGTAATATAAAAATAGATGCAAAACTGACCTGTCGGTTCCCACCAGCGGAAGAGTCTCTTGTGTTCATTCTCAGATGCAAACTCAAAGAAGGAAGCCTGCAAGATCGGTTATAAAATGGCTGAACACGTTGAAATGAGGCAAAGACATTCAACATAGCGAAGAGATGCTCACGAAGAACTTTCATGGATGTTATATAAAATATGAGACTCTTTAGGTATCTATTAAGTTCTTGGATAAATTAATAAGGCATTTAACGGCCATTGAGGAAGCAAGGGATCTTTTAGGTAAAGAAAAGATAAATTTCATGTGGGGAAAACTGCAAAAGCAATTCAGAGAAGCGAAGTCGCTGGAGTGAGCACACCAGAGATTCAGCTGGACGATCGCATATCGTGCTGCAGGTATCACCAGCCTATCTTTAGCCACCTTCTGGAAAGACGGTTCATTGATACCAGCTAGATCAGCACAGGAATTTGTTTGATGTGCTTAAGAGATTGGTAACAATACCTCCTAACGTGACTGCGTTGCGAGGTGACAGTGTTTCCTTGGAGACAGTGAATCCACACAGCCCCAGCCAGGATCCTTGCAGGTTACCTCTCTTCAGAGGGTGTTGAACTACCTCTCTGTGCAGGGGCAAAGATGGGAAGACAAGCTCTGACTGTAGACAAATAGCCTTATGCGAGCTGTGAGGATTTTATGCAACAACAAGACATGTCTGAAAGGTAGGAGGGTGAAAGAAGAGACGTAACTGTAGTCATTGCACAGCTGGCTTGACATGCTTTGACAACAAAGATAGTGTTACAGGATTGAGTGTCTTTTTAAAATGTACCAACCTGTATTGGTGATGGAGATTGTTGTGCAGTGAAAACGGGAAGAAAACTGTGCGTTTTTTTTCTTGGTGCCATTGGCCGATGACTAAAAACCAAAAGGTGTCTCAACAAAAATGTGTAATTTGTTCTAAAATGTGTGAAAGGCACGTCAATTAAGACGTGTAATTTGTATCGTTGCAAGTTAGAGCCATGAAGAGCTGCATGAAATGTTAGTTGATATACTAGGAATGTATAATTATGGTGAAAGACCTAATTATGTTAATTATGTCTTTTGGGGGGTCAATTTTATGATGCATAAAGCAAGATAATTGATGATACAGCTAACAGCAAGGATATATTGTAACCATAACTTACAGGTGTGTTTGTCACTAGATCACGCTCGAATGAACTGCTTCAAAATGTTGCATAATGTCTCATAAACCCCTTATAAAAATCAATTGGAAGGTAATAGAGCATGGAAACACTATGTCCAAGTCCTCTACTATTCTAAGTTCAGAGAGTTCTCATAATAAATGTTTGCACACAAGCAACAGCTGCTACACAGCAGTAAATTGTGTGCATTTTGAACAAAGCACTACCTGAATTCTGAGTCCGCCATCTTTTAAATACCTATGCAAATTGCGTTTGTAAGGTAACCCTGCAGTTCATTTCTGTTGATCAGCTTTGGCATGTGCAATTGGCTGAGACAAGGTAAATAACTGGCTGTTTGCATCGCGCGAGCAAACAGCTCTTTGTGCGAGTGGTTTGGACAGACCCGTAACCAGCTCTCTTAGAGCCGATGCAAAACCAGCAGCTCTGACCTAGATGGAGAGCTCTTCGCTTTGGGAGGGTTTATCACCCCTTTATTATTTGGCCTTTTTTTTCCTTTTTTCCCCCCTTTTTCTTAAGGATGAGCTTAAAATAGATTAGATTTGATTCCTTTAGAATGGTCCGTGTTTTCCACTTCCATATTAGCAGGACTGAAAGAGCTTGGAGCATTTTGCAGATAATAGCAATCTGACTAGACTTCCACTGAGGTCAACCTCACGGGAGCACAGGCCTTTCCATCACACGTGTTCTGTGATTTGGTGGGAAGCGAAGCTGGAGCAAGCACCGTAGGAATTCTGACTCTGAATATGTGAAGAAGTATAAATAGCCCTACTAGTTGTTCCCGAATCTTTTTATCAAAAGGCATTTCAGATCTACGGGGAAAGCAGCCATGGTTCAGTGAAAGCTGAGCCTGCTTGTGGCTTCTGATTCATGAAAAGTAGCTGGGGATAGACTACTGGAAGCTAGACTGGACCCCAAAACTGCTCAGAACACTGGGACAAAAGCCTTTCAAATTGCAAGAATTTGCTTATAACCTTCTTTATCTTTACTCATCAATGAGTAAATGTAAATTTACTCATTTACAGAGCTTTCCATTTGCCATTTTCCATAAGGCAAAGCTGAACCTGTGCTGTACAGCCTAAAATATTTGTTTATCGAGGCTGCTGGTTATATCAGGAGGAGTCTTCTGACTGACAGTCTTCTCTTAATGGCCAAATATCTAAAATAATACACAGGAGGAATGTTTTTCGCTCAGAGTGTCTTTCACTGGTCTAGTTTCAGAAGTAGCTCAGCTACAGCTCTTCAAAGTATTTCATGGGCTTTTAATATATTCCACCCTTAAAGTCAGCTGGACTCAAATGTATTTGCACTGCAGTTAGAAAACTTACAGCATTTTGTTGCCTATAAAAATTTTGCCAAGGTGTCAGTGGGAGGAGAGGCAGACCCAATGCGCCTGACATTGACATCTTGATAATGTGTGGTTTTTAACAGTGAACCCTATAGCAGCACACGATTTTCCAAGATATGGTCTGATATCTCATAAATCACGTTTTGAAAAATGCAGTAGCTGTTCCGTTCTCTCTGTTCTCGTTCCTTCCAGTTTACAAAATATTTCAGCCACTCGATTCCCCACTGGGACTTCCACCGAGAAAAAAAGCATAAAATACACTGGGTTAGTCATGGGTACTTTCACTTGCCTCTATTCAGCACATATATGCAGCGCTCTAGATTTCAAGGTGCTAGCAATGAATTGCTTTGTTAAATTTTTGGGTTTTTGTTTGTTTAATGATTTAGACGAAATGGCTATTTTGTATATTTCAATGATGTTACCTGGAACAGAATGATTTCCTGAGCTTTTTTCAAGTGATCAGAAGTCCTGCTGTTCCAAAGCACCCGTTAGCGCTTAAGGTGGGATCCTCCTCAGCAAACTTCAGCCGCTCTGAAGTTGGGTTCACTCTCCGAAAAGCCTCTGGGCTCCTCACGTAGCCGGTGTGGACTGTGGTTTACTCCAGCTCAAAATAAAAGGCATCGAGGCTGGGTTGAGTAATTGGGTGTCTGGACATACTCACTTGTCTCCACTGACTGCAGAAGGAGCCAAGAAAATTTGCTCATCCTGGATTTGCAGGCTGGCAACTGCAGCTAGGTGGGAGAAATCATACTTTAACCAGATGGAGGCTTTAGATGTTTAAAGTTGATCGGAGTATTCCGAACTTTTGTACATGGATTTGATATCAGTGGCAAAGCTGTGGCCATGATATGAACAACTAGACTGAGGGGCAGTGTCAGAATTTAGAAGCTGATCACGCAAGATTTTTCCCCTTGCAATTTTAAGTTTCCTTTCCAATCCTCTTTTATAGGATACTGAAGATATGGTCAAGTATCTCTGCTTAAAAGACATCATAGATACCCTCCCCACCCCCAAGAAGAGAGAGAATGGAGGAATGCTATTGCCACAGAGGGTTTCCATTAGTGAAATTAATTCCTCTCTCATAAGAATTTAGGTCTATGATTTATGATAGCCACCAATTTCTCACTGCAGGCAAAGTGAGAGGAAATGACTCAGCCTGGACAGACATCATGAATCTAATTTTTTTCCCTCTAATGCTTGACATAATCTAGTGTGCTGCTCCCAGAGGTGTCATTGGAGATTCATATCCAGCCAAAGGGCCTCACAATCAAGGCAGAAAATTTTATTACTTTCATGTATTGTGTGATCTGTAATTGTTTGGAATTGCATCCAGCCTCATTCGTTGCCATTTCTTTTGCATCAATATTGCAGCAAAATAGTAAGGAAAACAAAGCAAGGGAGAGAAAAGCAACGTTGCACTTGCTCCTTCAGAAAAATCTTCTGTGACATAATGTTAGAGTCTAGCTGGTGCTTATTAAACTCAGGCAGTTTTGAGATGAAAAATGCTTCCTCTGTCACTCTTCCCAATAGAAATCTCACTACCCACCTGATTGGAGAAGTCTTATCTATCCCATATTGATTCTGGAAATTTATGTTTTATTTTCTATTAAGGCTACAGAATTTTGTGAGGGGGCTTCTGCCAAAAGATCAGAGTAGATACCGTATTAAATGGTTCACCTAAAATATTTTGTCCCACATTTCAAGGGACTAGAAGTGTATATTCATGTCTCAGCAGAGGAGGTAGTATATAGCTGAAAGGAAGGTAGATTTCCAAAAGTCTTGCACTTATAAATAATCATTTGAATACATCCTAACAAATTGCTTCCAAAACTGAGAAGAATAACAGATCTATAAATTTAAGATATTTATTATATCTTCAATATCAAAGAATTTCTACATATTTCTCTGCTATGACCTCATTTAACATGCAAGAAAGCAGAAGCAAACAAATACCAAGATAGGGCTAAGGAAGAGTTCCCAGCACTTCTTTTTTTTTTTTTGGGGGG